>CM053031.1:242377395-242405990 GCA_028564925.1 Lithobates sylvaticus | reverse complement strand
TAACCACATTTTTTTGGGCAGAGCTTACAGAGTTTATTTAATCTTATAAAACATAATAGTAATTTGTTTTCTTTGCCGGAGGTCTTACAGGGCCTTACAAAACGTGTTGAAGTTCAGTTTATGTTACTATGGACAGAAAGGGGAGTATAGTCACCTTAGAAAGTGTGTGTATCAATTTGCTACCTACTCTACTATATAGCTAGTCAACTACTGGGCTAGACAAACAAGGAAAACAACAGTACAATTACTTTTGTTAACCCAAATTTTAGCACAACCATTATGTTGCTGACAGGTGCTCTTTATAAAAAAAAATTGCCATTCCATAGGACTCCTGTAATTGCAGCCTGTTAAAAGCCCTCCTTAGGCTTTGAAGATAGTGTCATTCCAGGACCATCTCTCATTCTTGATATGTAGCCTGAAGTTACTGCAACATGAAATGCAGCTGTTCATTATAGGATGATGGAGGATCTGCTGTTGCACTCGTTTCCCCTTATCGTCAAACTGACCCCCGTACATCGCTTCTCATTGCTCCCCGTGTACGAACACTGCTTACTAAAATTCTGTAATGGCCAAACTACAAATTGAATTTCTGGCAACGCTGAGGGCTGGGGACTGAATAGAAGTGGACTGGAGGGTGATAAATGGAAACATGGAGTAATGGGGCCCATAAGACATGTTTGACCTTACTTGCTTTACTGAGTATCAGTAGTGTCTAATGGGTGGGGACAGATTGACATTACACTTCCACTTAAATTGAGCTTTCCAGAAAGGCACATTTTAAATGATTAAAACCCATTTCCCCTATTATAATAAAATAATATATTTATCAGCAGTGGTAAGTTGGACTTTATTACATTTTTTAAACAATCCCAATTTTTACTTGCTTGCAATTTTAAATTTTGATTATTTTATATGTAAATTGAAGCACTAGGGGATGCAATATTCTAAGTCAAGTATACTGTATAAAAAATATTCTTTTAATTTTGAACAAAAACAAATATTTTTATCATTAAAATATACAGGAACAAGGAAGTGCTTGAGCTGCAAACCTGCACAGCACTGGATTGAATGGGGGCTCAGGTAAGTAAACGGGGGGGTGAACTGTATTAAGGTAAAAAAATCTTTAGGCTTTAGAACCACTTTAGGAGGGAAGACAAGTTAAAAGAGGTCCTCTTTGCTAACCAGTACTTGTAGTAACCCCCCCCCCCCCCCCTCCCTTTGTTAGCCCCCTTCCTTCCCAGACCAATTTTCAGCTTTCAGCGCTCTCACACTTTCAATGACAATTGCGGGGTCATGCAATGCTGTACCCAAATTAAATTTTTATCATTTTGCTCGCACAAATAGAGCTTTAGTTTGGTGGTATTTATTCACGACTCCGTTTTTTATTTTTTGCGATATAAGCGAAAAAATTGCGGAAATTTTGAAAAAAAACAATATTTTCTCCTTTCTTTTTTAAACGAAATCCAATAAAATCAAATTTTGTCATAAATTTAAGCCAAAATGTATTCTGCTACATGTTTTTAGTAAAAAAAAATTCCGTTAAGTGTATAATAATTGGTTTGCGTGATCACGGACATATGTACGCAAATGATCATGTACAGATGTGTGCAGGTGATCACGGACATATGTGTGCAGATAATCATTGGCACATGTGATTTTACTGGGACATATGTGGGGGACATGTATTTTTATTATTTGGGGACATGTGTTTTTATTTGGGGACATGTGTTTTTATTTGGGGACATGTGTGTTTTGGGGACATGTATGTTTTGGGGACATGTGTGGGGACATGTGTGTTTTACAGGTGTTGGTGACACTAAACTGGTGATCAGTGAGTAAAAAAACAGCTAATACCGCCTGATCACCAGCCGGCTGCAGCGATCAACTCTCCTCACCGACGACTTCCGTCATGTGTTTGCTTACACATGACGGCTGTGATTGGACACGGCCGTCATGTGATCAGGAGGGCCAATCACAGAGCCCTCCTGCCGATCCGAGATGCGCCGTGTCCGGGTGACACGAGCGCATCGGGATCACGCCGCTGCGCGGGCACGCGCGATCCCCCTACTTCTGAAGGACGTTCGGGAACGTCCGATCAGAAGTAGGCAACTCCCACCCGGCCGTTTATATACAGTGGCCGGGTGGGAAGTAGTTAATAAAATTTATTCTTTTATGGGTTTTTTTTTCCCAGGCTAGGATAACAGAAGTAAATGTAAAAAAAAAATTGTAATAATTTGAAATTACACAAAAAAACTAAAACAAACATAAAATAAAATGAACTACCTTAAATACAACCCCCCCCCCCCCCCCATCCTGAAAAAAAACTGCCTCTAAATAAAGGGAAAAAATTGTAGTGTAGCTGGAATATCAGTTTTGGGTGGACTCTCCCTATATGAAATAAAACAAAAATAACGACTATAAAGCCACACACGGATTGTTGGCCAACAAAACCGTGGACTTTTATCCGAAGGGCGTTGGCCCGAACTTGTCTTGCATACAAACTGCAAGGAATTGTCGGCCAACAAATACGAATGTAGTGACGTACTACGTTGTTTTTCAGTGCTTTAGCGCCACCCTTTGGGCTCCTTCTGCTAATTTCGTGTTAGTAGAAGTTTGGTGAGTGTTGATTTGCGCTTTTCATTTCGCACTTTTCAGTTTGCGCTTTTGATTTTGCGCTTTTCTGTTTGTTTCTGAACGGCCGCTCATCAACCAGACATGTTGCGGAATCGGAGGAGATAACGTGTTATTTATTATTGGCCTTGGAGTTATTCCTTTGACATTATTTTTTTGGTTGAATAATGATTTGATTTGGTATATTTTTTATATTTTTGGATGCATAGAATGTACTTTGGTTAAATTATATTGGCAGATAGCATGTCTATTTGTTTTCTTTTATTAATGCACAATAACAAAAATTGTGTAGAATAATACTTGGCTATGTGTTTTACTTCAAATGACATTTTGGGAGTAGGCAGTTACATTTAAAAAAAATATAATGTAAAATTGACAAGGAACACCAACATAGTTGTATCTTTGATCTTAAAGGGGTGTTTCAGCTTCCAAAAATTTTTTTTAAAAGTCAGCAGCTAAAAAAAAAGTCGCTGCTGACTTTTAATAAGCACACTTAACCTCCCAGGGCGCCCGCGCTGCCGTTCGTGGAGGCCGAGATGTCCCTCGGCGTCCCGGATCCAGCGCCGCCATCCTCAGTAAGGGCAGCGGCTTCGCGCGGCCTACTGCGCATGCGCGAGTCGGCGCGCGGCCTACTGCACATGCGCGAGTCTTATTTGTGAATGGGGAACGCGGTGTGTTGTGGGACACAGTTCCCACAACACACCGCGCCCCATTCACCAGAAGACGGAAGAAGAGAAGATCACGCGGCGTTGGAGGAGGCAGATTAGGACGATCTGCCTAACAACAGCCATTTCTGGTAAGTAAAAAAAAAAAAAATTTTTTTTTTTTTTTTTTTTATTTTAAATTGTTACTAACATTTTTTGTAGTTTTCATTTTTAGGGTGTCCCACCACTTTAAAAACTACGGATAATGGTGTTGTGGTAACTTGCCCAAAAAATAAATTAAAAAAAGCATAATAATATTATTCTTGATATCACTAGAAAAAAAAAGCCTTTGAAAATTTGTTTGCAATAACTCCATCAGTATCCCCAGCAAAGCAGCTTCATTATTATCCCATTAAAGAAAAAGAGAATTGTGCGCTGCATTTCAAGATTTCATAATTTGCCTCATCATAGTTTCATAGTTAGTAAGGTTGAATAAAGACACCAGTCCATCCAGTTCAACCTGAGTGAGTGTCTACAATTGTCCCTATCCCTGTACATTGCACACTCACATCAGTCCCTATCCTCAAGGAGCCCAACAATCCAAGGTCCCCATTCATATACTAGGGCCAATTTTGGACAGAAGCCAATTAACCTACCTGCATGTCTTTGGATTGAAATTGGATTGAATGTTAATTCTCCATTAGGAACGCTAGTTTACAAAACCGACCGCTTCTGGCTTGTCCTTGCTTCCGAACATGCGTGTTTGTACTTTGGACTTTTGTCCGACGGACTTGTGTACACACACACTCGGAAACCTGCTATCCAACATTTGTTGGCGCAAAATCCGTCAACAATTGTCTGATGGAGCGTACACGCGGTCAGATTTTCCGCGGTCAGATTTTCCGCCAACAGCCTGTCTTCACACATTTCCCGATCGGAAAATCCGATCGTGTGTATGAGGCTTTACAGTGAGTCCCACAGGCTGCTGCTAATTGCTGGATAGAATAACCTTTTTACCTCCAGAAAGGTCATCTTTAATGATTTTTTTACACCTCAATATTGATTTTGTCAGGTCATACATGATGTGACTGATTCAAGCATCACTAGCAATAAGAAAACCATGTTTCCATCAAATCGTCAAATCATTTACAGGGAGCAATATTTTTTCTATTCTTAGGTGGACTTTTATTGTTCAGAAGCAATTCTTGCAGCACATCCTGCATAAAGCTACAGGTTCTGCCTGTGTGTTTCAAAAGTCAAATTAAAAATTGAATGCCTTTTTATAACCCTATAGTTCTGAGCCCCTACATTTTGTGATTTCAGTGAAAATACTGCTTTTTGCCCACTCTGCAGTGCCCTGTGTTGGCAGAGATGAGTAACAGCCACACCTCTCATCACAAGTTTCCTTCAAGAGGAAGTAAACCCTCTTTTACAACTTTAGCTTACAGGTAAGCCTATATTAAGGCTTACCTGTAGCTAACAAGGATATCTCCTAAACCTGCACGGTTTAGGAGATATACCTGTATTTGCATGTGCCGACGTCATGCGGCACATGCGCACTTGCGACAACTGAAGCAACGGCACTATATGCCGATGCTTCAGTTGTTACTATGCCCCTCTTGTGCGCATGCGCGTGACGTCATCGCGGCTCCTGCAAATCACAGCGCCGGAGCCGCGATACCCAGAAGTCACTCCAGGAGAAGATGTCGGCGGTCGGAGGGGGAGAAGAGGACCGATGCCGGGGCTTCGATCTCAGGTAAGTGATACATAATTAGCTAGTATGCTACTTAAGAGGGTTTACTTCCTCTTTCACAGACTTGGAATGCAGAAGAAGCGAGTGGCACTTTAGACCAATTCAAACATTACATGATCATCACATTATAAGAAAAATCTCACAAGGGGTCATAAGACTGGTGTATAAAACCCTGACAGATATTTTAACTCTTATGCCGCGTACACACGATCGGAAATGCCGCCAGCAAAATTTCTGATGACAGCTTTTGGAAAATGCGACCATGTGTATGCTCTATCAGTCTTTTGCTGGCGGAATTCCAGCGAGCAAAAGATTGAGAGCATCGTCTCTATTTTTATGGTCGGGAAAAGTTCCTATCCGAAAATGCGATCGTCTGTATGCAATTCGGATACGCAAAAAAATCACGCATGCTCGGAAACAATTCGAAGCATGCTCGGAAGCACTGAACTTAATTTTCTCGGCTCGTCGTAGTGTTGTATGTCACTGCATTCTTGATGGTCGAAAGTTTCATCAAACTTTTGTGTGACCGTGTGTATGCAAGCCAAGCTTGAGCGGAAACCATCCAAGATTTTTCGGACGGAAATTCTGCTTGTGTGTACGCGGCATTACCCACTCTATCCAAAACAAAGAATAAAAATGTTAAAAATGTTTAGAGTCATGCTTTAAATAATGAAGCAAGGGAGGAGCAATAACAATGTACATGTTTATCTATCTTTCTCTACCAAAAAACATTGAAAGCAGTTGTATTGTGCTGCAATAAGATTTAAATCATCAAAAAAAAAAAAAAAAGGTACAACACTCTGTTACTAAAGAAAAATAAACAGACAAAATAATTACCACTACTATTAAATTAGACATAAACCCTAAGGGTGGATTCACACCTATGTAGTTTTAGTGCTTTTTGCATTTTGCAGATTTGCACTACAGTCCATTTACCATGGTTTCCTATGGAACACGTTCTGTAGAGCAAATCTGCAAAATGCAAAAAGCGCTAAAAATGCATAGGTGTGAATCCAGCCTAAGGGGCAATTCTCCACTAGTGTTACATGCATTGTTGTGAAATAGATTTTGAACAGCACCTCAATGCACTAAGGCAAGACACATTGGTTGAAGTGTGTCACAACACATGAAATCGCACAGTAGTGCGATGTGTTGGAAAATCTGTGGCATGTCTGAATCATGCAGAGGACTGCTTGCGGTTGCTGTTAACTAAACCCAGGAACCTGCATTCACTATATCTGTCCTCCCACAGTACACAGAACATGGAAATGTCTGGTTAAAGCTTGTAGGAGGAGTTTTCATTCTACACCAGAGTTTTCATGAGGCTGCAGGACCCCTGACCCTCTATCTGGACAGTGCTGATTCACATGCACCCTACCAAGAAAAAAAAAAACTCTCTAGCAATACACACCAAACTGAGCATGTGCAGAGTGACCCCAAAGGCTCTGTCTTATCAGGAGATGGATTGGGGATAGTGATATAAGGGGAGGATCACAGAGATTAACCCCTTAGGTTCCACAGTGAGTATAACGAGCATGCTTTACTGCATATACAGACTGATTTTACTGTTGTGGGTTTAGTAACGCTTGAGAGGGAGGTCCTGGGAGGGGGTGGGTCCTTTCACTGGATTGCATGGGACCAAGGGACCAATTACAGTAGTGACAGGCCTCTTGGCCACTAAACTTCTCTGCTCCCTGTGGAATAGTGTTGCCCCTTCTCAGGGATTAACTTGGACCTATTTTCTTTGGCAACACCCCCCCCCCCCCACCCCCATTTAGGATTACAAAAATACTTTAATATAGAGCACCTACCAAGGGCTTTGGCCTTAATGCCAGCAGGACTAGGTTTCAGCACTACTGGCCAGTAACTACTGTCACTACTGTCTTCTTTAGTCAGGCTGTATTACAGTATGCTGTGTTTTTCCCTTTAAATTACATTGCTATATGTTGTGCTATTATACTGTTGTTGTTGATCTAACCCAACTTCTTGCTGGATTTTATGTATTAATAAAGCCTATAGAATCCCATGAAGTGTGTCAGTGAGTCTTGGGTCAATTCTAGGCGGTGTAGGACAGATGACCTGATCAAGACAGCAGCTCCTTGGGGGTCCTTTACAACCACCCAACACATATGTGCGGTAGCAAAAGGGTGGGCTTTAATGCACATATGCATACCTGTGCGCTCCCAGCACAAAGACCAAGCTGTCAAAGACATCTCTCGGTTCAGACTAGAGATCAGTAGGCAGTGGGACCAGCCATTGATCATGTGACCAATGTGACAGTAGTCACATGATTGCAGATCCTTCCTGCCCCCCTGAGCCATCCAAACCATTAAAGCCTGGTACACACTATTGCCACGTACACACGGTCGGAATTCTCGTCGGAAAAAGCTCTGATGGTTTTCCCGTTGGAATTCCGACAGAATTTCGCTCAAACTGTTTTGCCTACTCACGGTCACACCAAATTCCGACGGTCTGTAACACAGCGGCGTAAACACGTTCGACAGCACTATAAAAGGGAAGTTTAATGCTTCCAAGCATGCGTCAAATTGTTTCCGAGCATGCGTCGGAATTCTGCGTGTCGGAATTGCATACACACGATCGGAAAATCCGCTAGAAAGGTTTTCCGTCGGAAAAATTGAGAACAGGTTCTCAATCCAAAGTCCGTCGGAAAGTCCGACAGAAAAAGACCGATGGGCATACACACGGTCGGAGAATCCGTTGAAAAGCTCCCATCAGACTGTTTCCATTGGAAATTCCGACCATGTGTACGCGGCATATGAGTTTTTCTTTCATTCAAACCCATCAGCTCCGGTCAGAGCGCCTGTACCAATTATGCAAATTTAGTATAGCAATCCCCTCTGCTGAGCTGTTGTGTTCTGACAGGGGGATGGTCCTTTGGCCCCACCATTGGCTGAGAGCACTAATTGGGAGTCGGTGGCTGCTGGTTTTCCAGCATGCTCGTTCGACAGATGCTGGCCAAACGGCCGGCTTCTGTCGGACAGGGTATTATACACATGGGCCGAATGTCAGCAGTTTTTTTTTTTTAACCAGCCAATGTCTTCCGACATTTGGCCCATGTGTACAGGGTTTTAAAGTAATGCCAGGGCGGGAGAGAAGGGATTAAGCGTTAAAGTTAAATGTCCAGACATCTCAAGTCTCCCGTGACTCGCGGGATACTCCCGCATTTGACGGCGGGCTCACGGACACCCACAAGTGCAGCATGATCTCCCGACTGAGCCTGCACTGCCACTCAGCCTGGATTAATCACAAGCGGCCGTCCACTATAACAAAGCCCCGCCTCCTCATCCATGAAAGACGGAACACTGATTCAATTTCCCAGCATTGTATCAGTGTTCAGTTGACGTCTATTATGGATGAGGAGGCGGGGCTTTGTTACAGTGGATGGCCGCCGAACAGTTAAGACTGCAGCTGCATGACACAGTGGGAGAAACCCGCTGCGTGTAATTAAGGTACTGGCGAGGCTGCAGATGGGCACTGATGAGGATACAGATGGGCACAGTGAGGCTGTATTGTTGGCACAGTGAGGCTGCAGATGGGCGCAGTGAGGCTGCAAATGGGCACTCATGAGGATACAGAGGGGCACAGTAAGGCTGCATTGTTGGCACAGTGAGGCTGCAGATGGGCACTGATAAGGATACAGATGGGCACAGTGAGGCTGCAGATGGGCACAGTAAGGCTGCAGATGGACACTGATGAGGATACAGATGGGCACAGTGAGGCTGCAGATGGGCACAGTGAGGCTGCAGATTGGCACTGATGAGGATACAGATGGGCACAGTGAGGCTGCAGATGGGCACAGTGAGGCTGCAGCTGGGCACAGTGAGGCTGCAGATGGGCACTGATAAGGATACAGATGGGCACAGTGAGGCTTCAGATGGGCACGGTGAGGCTGCAGATGGGCACTGATGAGGATACAGAGGGGCACAGTGAGGCGGCATTGTTGGTACACTGAGGCTGCAGATGGGCACTGATGAGGATACAGATGGGCACAGTGAGGCTGCATTGTTGGCAGAGTGAGGCTGCAGATGGACACTGATGAGGATACAGATGGGCACAGTGAGGCTGCATTGTTGGCAGAGTGAGGCTGCAGATGGACACTGATGAGGCTACAGATGGGCACAGTGAGGCTGCAGATGGGCACTGATGAGGATAGAGATGGGCACAGTGAGGCTGCAGATGGGCACAGTGAAGCTGCAGCAGATGGGCACAGTGAGGCTGCAGATGGGCACTAATAAGGATACAGATGGGCACATTGAGGCTTTAGATGGGCACGGTGAGGCTGCAGATGGGCACTGATGAGGATACAGAGGGGCACAGTGAAGCTGCATTGTTGGCACAGTGAGGCTGCATTGTTGGCACTGATGAGGCTGCAAATAGGCACAGTGAGGGTGCATTGTTGGTGAGTGTGACACAACATTATCTTTTAAAGTATTATTTTATTATGGCATTATATTATTAATTATCTTTAAAGTATTATTTTATTATAGTATTTTATTATGAATGGTGGGGGGGGGGGGGGGGGGGTTGTCAGCCTTACCTCCCTGAAATGAGCTTGCCACCTCCCTGAAATTCGTTTTTTTGCAGGTTGGGATGTCTGCATGTCATTTCTCAGGGCAGGTTTCTGTATGGTATAAATAATGAAACATAGCTGTGTTTTCTGTGTTGGAGGAGCCACTAAAACGCTGGAGCACAATTGGAAAACAGTAAAAAGAGCGCTGTCACAAAAAAGCGCCTGAGCAAGCACCTTCATGGCAGGATCACCAGGTATTATTTCAATGAAAGCTGCTAATTTAAAAATGAACAATGACTTTTGAATGACTTTAGCATGTTAAAGTTTATATGAGGATTTTAGTGATTGTGTTTACATATAATTCATTCCACTCTTTAACATCAATATTTGGCAATTAAACCTAACTGAGAAACATCCATATGAACAAAACCGTATCCGGATATTACTTTGTCCAACACAATGGCTTGAGGCCTGATACACTGGAAATCTGCTCTAAAGTGGATTAATGGACAGACCCAGCCCAGAGTGTCTCCAGGGACTGATGCATCGACCTTCATGCATTATTCCTATCGTATCATATTACTTCTCTCTGCAACCCTTTCACTCCCAAAATGCTCTGCAGCAGGTGGCGCACCACTGACTGCTGCTGCAAAACAAATCTATACAATGTACAACAATAACCAGACCTGCTGATACAGAGACCATCCACACAGCAGGCCAGGAAGGAAACCCAAAAGAAGGATAATTATAGAATCAAATAGCTCATCATGTCTTATTATACAGTATGTTATAAAAAAAAAAATACACAATATATATAAAGTGTTTATATTCCATTTTGTTATTCAATAATATTTAAAAAAATTACCTTTTCATTTTCATTCTGTAGCTACGTATGATTTTATATTACTGTTTTATATGTACTGTTTAATGATATAATGGCCCAGAAATTGGCTGTATGTGATTGTCTTGCTGGGCTTCTCTTGGGGGACTCCTCACACCGGACCACTGTCCTATATTTATATCACAGGATTAGTGGGCTGGACCTAAAGAAGAATCCGCCAAAAGACCAAAGAACCGGAAAAAGGCAATAACTTCTACCCTCCCATCTGGAACAACACCTAACTAACTATTTCAACCTGCTTACATTCCTCCCACGTTAGACGCAAGCCGTCTTGGCCACGTCAAAGCCTGACAGAGATCCCCACAGTAACATGACAATAAAAGTGCATTAACATACACATAACAATGGCCACAGTCTAAACATAATAGTAGGGATCTGGCAAGAAAACCGGTGCTCCCAAGGTGGGGTGGGATCTTTGGACATGGTGCACGACCGGGCGATCATCAGGACCATACAGCACCTAACTGGCTATTTCAACCTGCTTACAAACCCTTCATGAACAGGGGTGCCGAGGATGACATGCTTCCATAGCTCCCAACTATCCCTGATTTCGAGGGACTGTCCCTGATTTGGAACAACAATGTCCCTCTGTCCCTCATTCCTCCTCATTTGTCCCTCATTTTAGTCTGATCTGTATATAAAATGCACTTTTTATCTATCTAAATTGCTGCGTTTGTAAATTCCAAAAGCCAATATAAAGGAATGATAGTGGTAAAAAAAGCACTTGTGGGTTTAACCAATCTTGTTTTTTTGTACAATTCTCCTTTAAGGGGGCGTAGCAAGGGGTGTGTCCTATGCCTGCATACTTTTGCTGATAGGTGTCCCTCATTCCCATCTCAAAAAGTTGGGAGGTATGTGCTTCTCTTAGGCCGCATTCACATGGGCAGGATGCACAGTTTTCTTGCGCAGCTGCTTGCAGGGACGCTGTTGAAATCAATATATCTGAAATCTGATAGGCGGCCAGCTTTACAGACCTGCATGAATCTCTAAGTGCATCCTGATGTGTACATCCGTGCAGGTCCAATGCATGGATCAGCATGAAGATAGACTGTGTTGTGATCCATGCATCAGTCCAGCATGGATGAACAATCTGGGATAAACTGGAAGATAAGTGCAGGTCCATGCAGCCAGCCATCGGCCATTGGTTTCAACAGGCTGCCTGCACGTGGCTGCATGGAACACCTGTGTATCCCTAGCAGGTGAAGATGGCCCTTTGCACTGGATACAAATCGGTATGCCTGTGTAAGGCCCCTTTCACACTGGGGCGGTTTTCAGGCGGTACAGCGCTAAAAATAGCGCCTGTACACCGCCTGAAAAAAACGGCCCCATTCACTCCAGTGTGAAAGCCGGCGGGCTTTCACACTGGAGCGGTGCGCTAGCAGGACCGTAAAAAATGTCCTGCTAGCAGCATCTTTGGAGCGGTATTTACCGCTCCTATACCGCTCCTACCCATTGAAATCAATGGGACACCGCGGTAACACCGCGGCAATACCGCCGCAAAGCGCCGCTACGGCGGCGCTTTGCGGGGGATTTTTACCCTTTTTCGGCCACTCGCGAGGGGTAAAACCGCACCGCGAGCGGCTGAATCCCGCGGCTAAAACGACGGTAAAGCAACGCTAAATATAGCGCTGCTTTACCGTCACCGCGGCTCCCGTCCCAGTGTGAAAGGGGCATAAATGAGGCCTTATTACAACTCTGAGATTGATCATGTGATTACAGCAGGCTCAACCCCCCCTCACTTAGCTTGCAATTGCTGCAATGGCATATTTTAACACCCACATTAAAAAGCAAGGTATGTTTGCAATTATAGCTGATTTGGTCTGGACTATGTTTTAAAATGTCCCCTGAATATGTACCTCGTATGGGCAGGCAGTTACACATTGACAGGAAGAGACAATGAACTACCTAGAGCACTCAACAGCGCCCGGGTAGTTCACTGAGAACTACAAGCCGACAGCCGCAAAGGCTGTATGTAGTTGTAGTTCTCCCATTCACAGAACTCTGTGAATGAATGATGCAGTCGTCGGACGCGTTTTTTTATATATAGTGACAGCGAGTTCGGGGAGAAGATCACCAGCTTGCTGTCACTAGATGCAGTGGATAGGGGAGTGGCTGCAGGAGTGGGACCATGTTACATGTTCCACCCTAAAAACAGGTGGAACAGGTAACATGTTCCCAAAGATGAACTTATCCTTTAGGCCCCTTTCACACTGAAGCGTTTTTCAGGCGCTACAGCGCTAAAAATAGCGCCTGTATAGCGCCTGAAAAAAGCGGGTCCTTTAACTGCGCTAGCAGGACGGTAAAGAAAGTCCTGCTAGCAGCATCTTTGGAGCGGTGAAGGAGCGCCGCTGCAGCGGGGGGTTTTAACCCTCTTTTTCGGGCCGCTAGCGGGGGTTAAAACCGCCCCGCTAGCGGCCGAATACCGCGGCTAAAACGACGGTAAAGCAGCGCTAAATATAGCGCTGCTTTACCGCCGACGCCCGCACCGCCCCCAGTGTGAAAGGGGCCTTAAGGTTAGTTAGGTATTTAATCGTAAATACATCTGTTGAACTAATTACATGGTTAATACTAGTTTCATATCACAAGATAATGTGCAAAGAAAATTTCATCTTAGTGAACAGCAACAAGAATATCAAAATAATAAAGTTCATATTATAGTGTGAAGCATATCGTAAATACATCTGTTGCACTAATTATAAGATTAATACTTGATTTATATCACAAGATAATGTACAGAGAAAATATACTCTTATGCCACTTACACGCGATCGGAATTATGGTCGGAAAAAGCTCTGATGGTTTTCCCGACGGAATTCCGCTCAAGCTGTCTTGCTTACACACGGTCACACCAAATTCCGACCGTCAAGAACGTGGTGACGTACAACACTACGACGAGCCGAGAAAAAATCAAGTTCAATGCTTCCGAGCATGCATCAAATTGTTTCCGAGCATACGTAGGAATTTTGCACGTCGGAATTGCTACAGACGTTCAGAATTTCCGATAGAAACTGGAAAAATTGAGAACATGCTCTCAAATTTTTGCTGGCAGGAATTCGGCCAGCTAAATTCCGATGGAGCATACACACGGTCGCATTTTCAGATGAAAAGCTCCCATCGGTCTTTTGCTGGCTGAAATTCCGATCGTGTGTACGCGGCATTAGTGAACAGCAACAAGAAAATAAAAACAATCCAGTTGACAAACGAAACAAAAGATTATTTACTTCGGATTACGCAGTGACGTCAGCATGGGGCTCTTTCTGATGTGCTTCGTGATAAATGACATCTTCTTCCGTGCCCCGGAAGAAGTCATTTATGACGAAACCCGTCAGGCGGAGCCCCCTGCTGACGTCACTGCTTAATCGGAAGTGAAAAATCTCTTGTTTTCTTTGCCTGTAAGTGCAATACTTTTTATTAAAGCTAGGTTTTTAAAGTTTGTACACTATGGAGTGTGTTTTCCTTTCTCTGAGAGAATATATACTGGAAGTTGGAGTGGCTATACAAGTGTAAACTCAGGCAGCGTTCCTTTGGATCCCAGGTTCCTGTAATGATTCGAATAGAGTTGCTGAGTGATGATATAATCCAGATATTTTGGATTCAAGCATATGGATGTAATTTGCACAACTGGAGTGGATCGTTTTACACCATATGAACTTTATTGTTTTGATATTCTTGTTGCTGTTCACCAAGGCCCCTTTCACACGGGCAATCCGATCACGTCTGCCTGTCAGTTTATCAGGCGGACCAGATCGGACCCTCCAGTCTCTGCTATAGAGCGGCAGATGTCAGCAGACACATGTCCACTGACACCCGCCAACATCCAATCCTGTCCGGCAAAAACAGATGGATGGGGGACCTATTCCCCATCCACCAGGCAGGTCGGATGGCATCAGATGGAAACAGACAGGCAATCCATTTCCATCCAATTGCCCCATAGAGGAGAGCGGGGCTATGTCCGTGTCCCCTCTGCATAGCGGAGCAGACACAAACCTGTCATCTGCCTGCTCAGCAGAGATCAGTGGCGGGATCCCCCCAGTGAGCAAGAGGATCCCATTTCACGGCGCCCGTGTGTATATGGAGCTTTTTAGCACAGGCGTGGTTATATATATTTTTTCTTTTTAGTTAGGTATACAGTATATAATTATATTTTAACCCTGTTCTCAGCGTTCTTGGTGGACTACAGTATGCCACCCATATAATGGAGAAGAGAAAAGGAGGAGTTGTTCAGTAGTCATAAAACACATCCTGGCTTAGGACTGGAAGTGTGTTACTGGCAGGATCATCAGATAAAAATAAAGGAAAAAAGGCTGAAAAAAGGACTGGTGAGCTAAAAATATAAAAAAAAAAATGTATTCTTGGGTTTAGATACATTTAAATTTTGAAGAAGATTGAAAATATAGACAAACAATGACCACAACTGTCATTCAGAAAAATGGCCGTCTATACAGTCTGCTCAGTCCAACTTTCTTTTAATGAAACCACAGAGCTAATTTTCCTCAGACAAATCGACTTTTGATGAAAATCGCTCAAACAGCACTTAAACCCTTCACATCCATCAGTTAACATTTTCTGGCCTTTTTTACTGCCAAATGACATCTGTCAGCACTCTTAACCAGAAACAGGGTTGACCTAAGCTTAATGACAGAAAATAATATGCATAATAAATGGAAAAATAATGTGACTATTAAAACTGAATTCCAGACAAATATTAAAGACACAAAATACAACTCTATATTCAAATACCATATTTATCGGCATAAAACACACCTTAATTTTATGAGGGAAGTTTCAGGAAAAAAATTGAATTTTAAATACATCACTTTGAAGCAAAATAAGGGTCAGTGACCATCAATGCAGCCTTATGCCCCATACACACGGTCGGATTTTCTGACGGAAAATGTCCTATCGGACAATGTTGTCGGAAATTCCGAACGTGTGTGGGCTCCATCGGACTTTTTCTGTCGGATTTTCCGACGGACAAAGTTTTATCTCCTGCTCTCAAATTTTCCGACAACAAAGTCCTATCGGACTTTTTCCGATCGCGTGTATCGAATTCCGACGGACAAAGTGCCACGCATGCTCAGATCACATTACAAGACCAAACCTATTGGCTACTAGCCTCTACGTAGTCCCGTCGTACGCAACGAACGTCACCACGTTCAGAATGATCGGATTTTCCGACAACTTTGTCCGACCGTGTGTATGCAACACCAGTGTCGGACAAAATCCCTCGGAAAAAAATTCGGATTTTGTGGTCGGAATTTCCGACCGTGTGTACGGGGCATTATAAGTGCCCATCTGCAGCCCCACCATTGCCCATCAATGCAGCCTGATCTGTGCCAGATTACAGAGAGGGACCTCTTGTGTACTCGGCACTTGCAGTCACACACAGTCCCACATCCTTGGCCGGCTCTTATGATAGACAGAACACTGGTCCAATGCCGGGATATGTGATGTCTATCCTAAGGCCCCTTTCGCACCGGGGCAGTGCGGGCGTCGCTTTTAGCGCCGCTTTACCATCATTTTAGCTGTGATATTCGGCCGCTAGGGGGCGATTTTAACCCCCGCTAGCGGCCGAAAAAGGGTTAAGCCACGCTGCCCCATTGATTTCAATGGGTAGGAGCAGTTTAGGAGCAGGGAATATACCACTCCTTCACCACTCCAAAGATGCTGCTAGCAGGACTTTTTTTACCGTCCTGCTAGCGCACCGCTCCAGTGTGAAAGCCATCTGGCTTTCACACTGGAGTGAAAGGAGACGCTTTTTTCAGGCGCTATAAAGGCGCTATTTTTAGCGCTGTAGCGCCTGAAAAACGCCTCAGTGTGAAAGGGGCCTAATAGCCGGTCCAGGAGGCGGTACTGTGTGTGACTGCGAGCGCCAAGTACACAGGAGATCCCTCTGTGTAATCTGGCACGGATCATGCTACCCCCCCATCCTTCCCCTCTGAGGCAGCCAGATACAATATCAATGTATAACATGCACACAGGATTTGTCCCCTATTTTCAGGGGGAAAAAGTGTGTGTTTATACGCCGATAAATACGCTCATTAAATGTATTCTTGTAAATGCAATATAAGTGGCACTAAGAGCCAATCAATTGTGATGCAGTGATCATGTGCTAATAAGGGATATTCCAATAGGAAGAGAAAGCAGAGTGACGAGAAAGCTCATCAGTCTGCTGCTTCTCCTTTCACTGTCCAGTCACAGACTGGGGGAGGGACCAGACCTGTAATGCAGAATTTCCGATGGAAACAGTCCGATGGGAGCTTTTCATCGGATTTTCCGACCGTGTGTATGCCCAACGGTCTTTTTCTGTCGGAATTTCCGACGGACTTTGAATTGAGAACCTGTTCTCAATTTTTCTGACGGAAAACCTTTCTATCGGATTTTCCGATCGCGTGTATGCAATTCCGACACGCAAAATTCCGACGCATGCTCGGAAACAAATCGACGCATGCTCGGAAGCATTAAACTTCCCTTTTATAGTCCTGTCGAACCTTATGCCGCTGTGTTATTGACCGTCGGAATTTGGTGTGATCGTGTGTAGGCAACACAGCTTGAGCGAAATTCCGTCGGAAAAACTGTCAGAGTTTTTTCCGACGAGAATTCCGACCGTGTGTACGCGGCATAAGTGTTAAGCCCGATACACACGGTCGGATTTTCGCATGGATTCTGTCCGATCGGACAATGTTGTTGAAAAATCAGACCGTGTGTATGCACCATCGGACAGTGTACGTCGTATTGTCCGACGGACAAAGTCCTATCTCCTGCTGGATAGATTTTCCGACAACACGGTCCGATCACACCAAATCCGATCGTGTGTACGGTAGTCCGACCGGACAAAGTGCTACGCATGCTCAGATCACATTACAAGACCAAAGCTATTGGCTACTAGCCTCTACGTAGTCCCGTCGTAGGCAACAAACGTCACCACGTTCAGAATGATCGGATTTTCCGACAACTTTGTCCGACCGTGTGTACGCAAAACCAACATCAGACAAAGTATGACGGACATGGTCTGACGGACCTGGTCCTCGGATAATCCGCGCGTGTGTATGGGGCTTTACTCAACTGCAGCAGAATAATATCAGGTCTTCCTGCCCTGGAAGACAGGACTAAGCTATGTGGTAGAGCTGTGTAAATATCACAACTGGATGGACATAAATACCAATACTTCGGGAGGTAAAACAGCTCTCATATAAGTATTTAAAAATCCCCTGGTATATGATATGCAGCATTCTGTAGTGGGAATACTAATTAGGATAATAGCATTGATCCAGCTACTAGCTTCATGTAATATTTTATGCAGCATATCCCCAGCCAAAAATGAAGTCCACACTCTATGACCCTCATTTCCTCTCTTAGGTCTGCCGTTGTCAACTTTTTTTTTTTTACTCTGTATCAATTCTGGTGACAATGATCAGTAGAGCAAATAGTAAGAGGTCACAGACTACCACACGGCATGACACAGGCTTTACCCTGGTCACATACAGGGGTCATCAGAAAGCTAAATCCCCCCCATCACCTGCCTAGGATTTGGCAGTTGGCCAATATAGCTAGATTTGCCTATGCTTCAGTAATCCACAATGACAGGGATGGGGATTAATCCAAATACAAGCACTGCCAGGTATTTACTTATTATTACCCAGCCGATAAATATTTAAATGCAGAATCCTGTGGGAAAAGTCAATACAATTTCTGACACAAAACCCAGGCTGAGAGCAAAAGAATAGGAATAGTCTCCCGGGTACCTGGAGCAGAAGGCTGCTTTAACCAGGCTCATTATTTTATCCCTCAATCATTTTTTCTCAAACTGTTTGAATCATATAAATAAATATCATTAAAGTGTGCAAAATGTATATATATATATATATTTTTTTTTGCACTTTCACCCTTGCATTGACAAGGTGACAGTGTCTCTATCTATAGCTATACTTTTTGTTATATGCAAATCTGGAGTATATCTAAAGCCAACCCTCTTTTTTCCCTTATTTTAGATAGAATAGGAAATGTTTCAACCCTCTTTTAGACATTTTACCATCTTTGTCCAATTTGGGAGACTTCTCTCCAAAGTGAGGAAACTTCCCTCTTAGCCCCCGTACACACGGTTGGAAATTCCGACCACAAAATCTGTCAGATTTTTTCCGATGGATTTTGTCCGACACTGGTGTTGCATACACACAGTCGGACAAAGTTGTCGGAAAATCCGATCATTCTGAACGTGGTGACGTTCATTGCGTACGACGGAACTACGTAGAGGCTAGTAGCCAATAGCTTTGGTCTCGTAATTTGAACTGAGCATGCGTAGTACTTTGTCCGTCGGAATTCTCTACACATGATCGGAAAAAGTCCGTGTCCGCCCCACTAATGCAGAGCGGACACGGACGCAGCCCGCTGTTCTCTATGGGGTGGTCGGATAGAAACGGACCGCCTGTCCGTTTCCATCTGACTGTCATCTGATCTGCCGGACGGATGGGGAATGTATCCCCCATCGATCGTTTTTTACCAGACAGGATTGGATCTGATGCCGGCTGGAATCAGTGGACACAGGTCTTCTGACATCTGTCACTCCATAGAGAAGAATGTAGGTTCTGATTGGGTCCGCCTGAAAAACTGACAGGGGGACCAGATTGGAGCGTCTGTGTGAAAAGGAGTCTCAACACACACGTTACAATTCGATTGTACAATCCCCTTAAAGCTGGTCATAGACCACGGGTTGCAGGAAAGAAAATGACTTGAGTCCCCCATCAACACTGTCTGTTTCTTTCCTGCAATCCCTCCCACTGAGCTATTGTGTTCTCCCGGGCAGGGGTGGAGGGTGGCAGGGAGCCACCTCTGCCGGGAAAACACAATGATTATTGCTGGGGGCTAAAGCCGCTAGCAATAACTGTATGCTAGAAAATCCAACATGCTGTTTGCAGGTACAATCAACTTGCCCATAGATGGATAAAATCTTGACCAGTCCCCGCTGAACCAGCCGAGATTCAAACCATCTATGGCCAGCATGCACACCTATGCAGGGTTGACAATGCACATGAGTTTTTGCGTGTTTTGGCAGGCTTCCCTACGGGCAAATTCGCACAGAGAATTTTTTTAAATGGCGCTGCACCAAACACACAGTACTTTGATGCGTTTTGCCGCGTGATTTCTCTCGCATGTTAGCCAGTTGTGTTGGGGTGCCATCAAGAATTAGCAGCACCTGCATCACACAAATGTAAACGGAGTCTTAATCTACCAATAAAAGAGCCTGTCTGATTGGATATACATTGATTGGCTTGTCTAGATAGGTCTTTATATTACAGTTTTGGTAAATCAAATGAGATTTTACAGATATTTTAGTCAGATTGTAACGTGTATGCTGAGTGTTACAGGGATCTATTTATAAAGTTTTACAACTACACACACACACACACACACATGGCATTTTGGCTGTATCAAACAAAATTCAAAGATTCCAAGTCATACAATCGTTTTTTTTTTTTTACAGAATACGATTTCATATCTCCAATTGACTTATATCATGTGTGTGCTCACAGATTTCGCACACTTTGACCTAAATGCCATAAACACTGCAATCAGACTATAATTTCCTATGCAAGTTGAATTTATATAAATCTGAACATTAAAGGTCAATTAGTAAAAGTAAAACCAAATGACTACAATCGTGTTACGAGTTCATTGTACACAGTGATCTGTTTAGACTTACTTCTACAGACATCTTTACGTGTGTGGGGTTCACAAACATTCCAGGTCAATCATAACATTTGATGAAGCTATAAGTTAATTGAATGAGGATTATAATAGATCAGAGGGGCTGAGTGCGTGCGGTCTACAGTTTTATAGAATGTTCTCTATGGCAACCAGAATGATTATACAATCAGAATCTTTGTGTGTCATGAAAGGTGACCATTCAAGCCCTAGTAGTTCATTGGTGCCATGCCTCTGGCTGTGCCAGCTGGTGTTGGCCCCAGAAATATGAAGGGTCCCTCAAGTGTGAGGCCTACAGCTTAAGGAACCCTTAGCAACCTTGGGAGAAGCCAATCTTACCCAGGGTTTCACGGAACCCTAAGGTTCTTCCTGAGGTTGATAGGGGTTCCTTGTATTGTAGCTGTAAAACCTCCCATTTGATGGTGCCTGTATAGTTCTAGGGCCAACGTTCCTTGGCAGAGTCAACTACATGACACCAATAGCTGTCTAGAAGGGTGGCATTCTGACCACTAGTCACCAAGGGACAATTTTCCCATTGAACCCAAATTATTTAGTTTTAGAAGGGGTTCCCAAGACCCGAAAATAATTTCAATGGTTCCTTTGGGGTAGAAAGGTTGAGAAAGGCTCCTCTGGAGGAACTCTAGGGTTCCATTCAACCCTAGTTGAGAATGGTTGCTCTATATTGAGTTATACAATCATATATATAGCGACGATTCAACATCATTGTACAGGATTTTCCGAAAATCCTGAAATCTGACACAACCAAGAACTCAAAAGCTTACTTATCCATTAACAAAGTTATTCTGAGTGTCAAAAGATTAGTCATAGTGTGAATCACGAAACTGACAACAAAGGCAAGAGAGCTCTGACAAGCACAGTAGAGTGTAAGCTGTGTAGACCAGTGACACAACAGTCATGATACAACATTGGCCATTTAGAAGATGTGCACCCACCTCTTCCGCCTGCTTCCTGAGGGCCTTCTCCCGTTCATACTGCGTCAATAACTGCTCGTTATCCTCCTTCAGAAGCTCCGATTCCACTTCATGTTCTTGGTTCTCAGTCAAGACAGCATCCAGGTTCTCCAACACGTTGACCACCAGGGGCATCAGCTCTTTGACCACCTCTTCGTCATAACACTGGATCAGACGCTCAAACTCCCTGTAGATGCTATTGGCCAGCCCCGACACCCGTTCTGACATAACCGACCCAGAACAGTAGTCATCCTGGTACACCACCCCATCGTCTATCTGTATCTCCATCATCTTGGCAGCTGCTCTGGTACTCCAAGTATAGCACCCAATAAAAGAAGTGTACCACCTTTTAGATCTGTCCCTTTGATTTCTAGGGAAATAAATCCCTTTTTAGATATTTCTAGCCTTTCCTTAAAAAAGGAATCAGGTGCATTGATTTGTTTTTTTTAAGACAATAAGGAATAAGTACAGAGTTGACTATCAATGAATTGGGGTGTCCTTGTTCTTTTTTTTCTTCTTGTTATTAGTGCAATATATAAGATAAAAAATAAATAAAAGGTTAAATTCTTGAAAGGACAGTCCGCTTATCTTCACTTAAGGTGATACTTTAGGCAAATGTCTACATCAAATGCTACATGCGCGTCTCCATGTACAGTATATACAAGCAACCTTGACGTGGCCTGCTATTGCTATAATAAGGGTTTATATCTGCGCCAAGGTATGGCAGCGCCGCTCTCCATCTGACTCCGCTGCCCCCCAAATCTGTGCAAATCTCTTATCGTTCCTCTTCTTCAGCACCCTTTACAATCATAGCTGTCTTGTTGATGGGCCCGGCAGCAGCAACAACAAGCCAAGATGACGTGCGAGAACACCAATTTTCTGCAAATACAGTCAGTGCAATCATTTACCCACCAAGAACGTACAAGATTTATGAATCAGCGGGCATCCTCGCCTACGTACAAGTACTTGATTGACGGCAGATCCTAACAGTCCATCCCTGCTGGCAATTGTTTATACAGAGGTTACGTCCATGGTATGGATGGTCGCCAAGGCAGAGCCCTGAAATAGATGCATCTTCCTTTTCTGGTATAGGATCCGTGCACCTGATTCCTCTCCCTCCCCCACCCTGGATGCAAA
This sequence comes from Lithobates sylvaticus, assembly GCA_028564925.1. Taxonomy (NCBI): domain Eukaryota; kingdom Metazoa; phylum Chordata; class Amphibia; order Anura; family Ranidae; genus Lithobates; species Lithobates sylvaticus. The sequence goes on along the minus strand of CM053031.1, from coordinate 242,383,720 downwards.
TTTCTGTCTGTTAAAAAAAAAAAAAAAATGGATAGAACACACCTGCAGCGGTCCCAGGGCTGATCTTGCTGATGATGATGATGATGATGTTGCTGCCTAGGTGTCACAGGGACCCCTCCATCTCATTATAGAGGTGATGGTGGTCCCAGCAAACAGAGGCACCTCCCAGCTCTGCTGTGTGTAGGGATAGGAGGCAGGCTCTCCCCTCCTTCCTCTGACAAGGCTGCTGATCTGACGTCAGGCTTGTCTGCATTATGGGTAAAGAATACAGCTGATTCACTCCCAGCATCTCCCGCACTGCAAAGCCATTGCCTGTTTACTATTGGAGGCCAGGGACAGGAGGGAGGGGGAGGCTGGCTGCTGGTACCTAACCAGATCCTCCCTGTGCAGCCTCAGATACCATCACATGCATCATTAGCTATGCAAGTGTCACTAATGGAGAATGCAGGAAGCTGCATCTTATTAAAAAAAATAAAAGTAATAATAATAATTTTAAGTAGCCAAAATTAAAAATAATATTCAAAGTGTTGAATAATATTCAAAGAAGACTCATCCCTCCTTGATGATCGTACATCCCTGGCAGTTTTCAGATCACTGTTTGCTCATAGGACGTTGGCTTTGAAATAGGTTTCTGTAACTCCATTCTCCGTAAGGCCCCTTTCACACATGCGGACCGTACATGAGATCAGTTCAGTCACGTTTTTTTATCATCAGTTGTTGTCCGTAAACATCAGTTTTCATCCATTTTCATTTCTGTTTTACATCCGTTGTCATCCGTTCATTTGTTTTTTATCCGTTTATGTCCGGTTTTTATCCGTTTAAATTTTTTTTTCTGTTTATGTCCGGTTTTTATCCGTTTTACTTTTTTTTTTTTACGACGCACGGGAGCGGAGATCGGCGCCAAATTCAAAAAAATTTTTTTAAAACTGTATGTAGCCTCCCTGGCGGTATTCCCGAGTCTGGCTCGGGGCAGGAACTTCAGTACCAAAAGCGGTAACCCCGAGCCAGACTCGGGCTCGCATTGCAGCATACGGGGGGGGGGGGGTACTTACCTTAGAATAGGTAAGGAACTTTGCGCAAAATTCCTTTCCTATTCTATTGCTTATTTGTGTATTTTGTGAACACTACTCATTTTGCTGCAAATTACCTACCCGCCATTATTATATAATAACTTATTGACCCAAATTACTCACAGTAGCGCCAGGGACCTACATTATATCATTTTTCGTTTGGGTTACTTACCTTATCCCCTGGATCCTGCGATGTCTCCCCGCTGTGTGAGCGAGCCGTCTGCTCGCTCGATTCACAGTGGCGCTGATCTCCGTTCCCTGCGACGTTACGACGCACGGGAGCGGAGATCGGTGCCAAATTCAAAAAAGTTTAAAAACACAGTACACATACAGTACTGTAATCTTACAGATTACAGTACTGTATGCCAAAAATACACATCCCCTTTGTCCCCAGTGCCCTGCATGTCATTTTATATAATAAAAATATTTTTTTCTGCCTGGAAACTGGAGATTGTCCATAGCAACCAAAAAGTGTCCCTTTATGTCAAAAGTGGTTTTAGACCAGCTAGAAAACACCGATAATAAATTAGAATCACAATTTATCATCAAACAATAAATTTAATGACAGCGACTATTCTGCAACTGAGCAAATTTCAGTGTTTTTGATTTGATTACATTATTGAATCATTTTTTATATATATTTTTATTATATTATAATTTATGATTTTGTGTTTCAAACTTTATCATACCCGGGATGTCTACTAGACTCTGGTTCGGACAGATTTAAGTGAGTTATTCATAAGAAATGCATGCATACAATATAAAAACGCCAAATTTCCATGCAAAATAATTGTACCGCTTTCAGCACAAAATTCCAGACAGAATCATACCGCCAGGGAGGTTAATCAGTTTTTCATGAATTATGGGAATTTTCCCATGATTCCTTGTTTTTGGGTCATAGGTTATTTGTAATGTATGCATATAAAACGACATATTTTGATGAAAAAACGGATGTCAGCGGATCGGATGTGAACGGATTGTCCGCTAACATCCGTTTTTCGTCCGTTCCGTTTTTTTTTTTACGGAAGTAAAAATAGGGTTTTCTTCTGTCCAGAACAACAGAGCTTAACGGAGACGGATGTTAACGGATGTTAACGGACGTTAGCGGATGATCATCAGCTAACGTCCGTTATCCCATAGAGAAGCATTGATGTCCGTTTTGATCCGTAAACGGACGCATGAAAAAACGGGCGAATGGTCCGCACGTGTGAAAGGGGCCCACGCGGTCGGAATTCTCGTCGGAAAAAGCTCTGATGGTTTTCCCGTTGGAATTCCGACGGAATTTCGCTCAAACTGTCTTGCCTACACACGGTCACACTAAATTCCGACGGTCAATAACACCACGCCTTAAAAAACGTTCAACGGCACTATAGAAGGGAAGTTTAATGCTTCTGAGCATGCGTCGAATTGTTTCCGAGCATGCGTCGGAATTTTGCGTGTCGGAATTGCATACACACGATCGGAAAATCCGATAGAAAGGTTTTCCGTCGGAAAAATTAAGAACAGGTTCTCAATCCAAAGTCCGTCGGAAATTCCGACAGAAAAAGACCGATGGGCATACACACGGTCGGAAAATCCGATGAAAAGCTCCCTTCGGACTGTTTCCATCGGAAATTCCGAGCGCGTGTACGCGGCATAAGGCTCTTTCACACGATCTGGACCCATCTGACAGATCTAGACTGAACCGCTATTTATGTCTATTGGCGGGATGATGTAAAAACGGACATACGTCAGTTTCTGGCCACAGAAAAAAAATGGAAAATGTTTGTGCCCTATACTATTTTTGTGGACACAGACAGATGTAAATAAATTACATCCATTAACTTCCGATACGCCTATGTCTGTTTAGAATTTTTTACTTTTCTCATCTATCACTAGTTTCTTGTACAACTAAAAAAAACGAAAGTAAAAACTAAAAATGGAAAAGGTTTGCGCCCTTTTCTATTTTTCTGGACACAGACAGATTTAAATAAATTGCATCCATTTACTTTCCGATCCGCTTTTATCTGTTTAGCATTTTTTTTACTTTTCTCATCTATCACTAGTTTCTTGTACAACTAAAAAAGGGGAATTTAATGCCTGGTACACACGATGAGATTATTGGATGAATGATTGTCCGTTTTTTTTTTTTTTTTGCATACTAATCTCATATAGACATTAGAAAAAACGCACACACATAAAGCACTGGTGTAACACTCAGCGCTAAAACGCCTGATTTTGAAGTGGGGGGACATGCATAAGTATGCTTGTTCATCAATAGCAACTATAAAAATATATTGTAGAGGTAAAAATTGAATAAAAAAATTAAAAACAAACGTTTTTGTAAAAAATTGATCGATCAAAGTCCTGAAATAAACAAGTTGAACATAGAGTTCTAGGGGTGCGCCCCTGTCAACTCCGAGTCTCTGAAACAAATGCTGCAAAGGGAGAGAGGCTGCTTCAGGCGCGGGCTGGGGGGACCCAATCACTATGGGAAAAGAGAGGCAAAAAAAGGAAGAGAAGGGCCAGGCAAATCCGAGTGCAGCATTATTTTATTTGTTGACAGTATAAGGTGCACTTACATAGTGCTAGTGAAGGTAGGTGCTTTCCAGATCAGCTAATGAAGGAGGTTTGGCCGTGCCTTGGAAGTGCGTTCTGATTGGCCAGACACAGTGGTAGGTGGCTCCCCACTCTGACAGCTCCGGAACACTCCTACACAGAGGGGTTGATTTACTAAAACTGAAGAGTGCAAAATCTGGTGCAGCTGTGCCTGATAGCCAATCAGATTCTAACTTCAGTTCGTTCAATTAAGATTTGACAAAAAAAGAAAAAACTGGAAGCTGATTGGTTTCTATGCAGTTTTAGTAAATCAACCCCTATGTTACACAGCCGGCGTCCTCCCCAGGTCCATCAAGGCTTCAGCTTCCCGCTGACACACGTTGCTCGTGGACTCTTCAACAGAGACACCCCGGCGGCTCTTCTGTGATGCTGGATCTGGAAAGCACCTACCCTCACTAGCACTATGTAAGTGCACCTTATACTGTCAACAATTTGTATTTTATTCAAATACAATAATGCTGCACTAGGATTTGCCTGGGGCTTCTCTTATCTTTTTGCCTAATCTCTTATAGAAAATGAAGAGGTTACTAAAGTTACGAAAATTATCGTACGACACAATAAAAATTCAGAAATTATGTAATGTATTTTATTGTTTTTGTATTGTATTTTCAGACGACAACTGTATTGATTAAATGAAAATCATTAAAAAAAAATTCCATGTTTGTCCCTTCAGATAATATTTGATGAACTGTTGTGATCGGCTCTCAGAAACTGTCCACTAACGATCAGATCATTGTATGATCGATTCGAAAGCGTAATGATGACACACGACATTCTGACAACAAAATCCTGGATTTTTTTCTGATGGATGTTGGCTCAAACTTGTCTTGCATACACTAAAGGCCCGTACACACGATCTGACTTTTTGACAACAAACATGCAAATTAGCTGTTTTGGACCAATATCCGACCGTGTGTACGCTCCATCGGACCAACTTTTTCAGTTTTCATCGGACTTTTGTTGGCTGTGCGAACGGACCAACTTTCTGCCAACAAAAGTCTGATGGAGCAAAGTCCGACCGTGTGTACACAAAACCATCGGACTTTTGTACAAAGTACAAACACGCATGCTCAGAACCAATGCAAAAGATCAGACAACAATATAGAAGTTGACCAAAGGTGGCGCTGGAGTATTCGAACGTCCTCTCTTGAAGTGTCATCAGAACGTTGATACGTCACTACGTCCATGTTTGTTGCCTAAAAAGTCTGATCGTGTGTATGCAATACCAACTTGGGGCCAACGCCCTTTGGACAAAAATCCACGGGAAAGTTGGTCCACGGTCCGATCGTGTGTATGAGGCTTTAGTCACACAAATGTTGTCGGAAATTCCGAACGTCAAGAACGCTGTGACGTACGACAAGCCGAGAAAATTTAAGTTCAATAGCCAGTGTGGATTTTGTTGTGGGAAAATTTGAGATACAGCTCTCAAATTTTTGTTGAGACAGAAAATGTCCGATGGAGCCTACACACAGTTGGAATTCCGACCGTGTGTATGCGACAATATTGTTCATACGATTTTCCTATTGTGTGTATGGGTCATTAGAAAACAAATGCAGAAACTGGTGTAGTCTGATATAAACTGAACTGAAGACAGATATGCCAACTGATATAACCTGAATCAGTATTTTATCTTTTTTTTTTTTTTTTCGAAGGCCCCTTTAACAAGATCAGTCCGATCGGATCTGCCTGTCCGTTTTTCAGGCGGACCCGATTGGACCCTCCAGTCTCATATATGGAGTAGCAGATATAAATAGACTTGTGTCCGTTTACACTTGCCTATCTCCAATCTGATCCGATCCGCTAAAAAAACAGAAGAGGATCTGTTCTCCTCCGTCTGGGCAGATCAGATCGGAGGGCAGTCAGGTGTAAACAGACCAGCTGTCCGTTTACACCCGACCATCCATAGAGCAGAGCGGGCTGTGTCCATGTCCGCTCTGCATAAGCAGAGCGGACATGGACCTGTCATCCACCTGCTCCAATCTGCTCAGCGGGGGACCAGTGGACAGATCCCCTGCTGAGCAAAGGGATTCCGCCCCGTGTGAAGGGGGTCTTAAAAGAGAAGTACAGCCAAAGCTTGTTTGGCTGTACTTATCCTGTGGATCACAGGAGTGCAGTTCATTCTGCACTCCTGTGACCCGTTTTTAGCAGACAGCGGGCTGAAGCCTGCTGTCAGCTGACATCACGGTGCCATCTCGGGGAAGATTGCAACAATGAAGTCGGGATCCGCCCACATGCCTGCACCGGCACCCGGCTCTGTCTCGCAGCAAGCAACTGGGAGCCTGAGCCAGCTACTCCCGCCCCATCCACAGCCCAGTGCTCCAGTGAGCGTGGTGTGGGGGGGGGAGAGAGAAGGGAGCTGCTGACTGACAGTTACTAGCTCTGTTCACGGAGCTCTGAGAATCGATCGATCGGTGGTGGACAGATGCAGCATTCACCTAGGTAAGTATGATTCTGAAAAAAAAAAACGAACACCATACGAACACCATACAAAAATGTGACTGAACTGATGACACACATGTGAGCGATTGTGCTATAGCTAAAACTTTGGGACTGCATTGTGGGAACGCAAAATTGCGCACTTTCCCACAATGCACAAAAACACGCTGCCCCTTTGCATTGATTCTTAATGGCAGCCCCATGCATATTTCAAACATGTA
>CM053031.1:242182473-242371229 GCA_028564925.1 Lithobates sylvaticus | reverse complement strand
AAGAGTAGAACAAGTATCAGCCCAGTACAATGCGAGTCAATGCAAACTAGCACTCATATACTAATAGAAGGTATTACCCTACCCCGAAAAATCTGAATTTTATTGTGCACTGTGAAACTGACAAAATTTAATGGCTGTACAGTAATACAAACAGTTCTAATTTCAGACACTTTGAAGTCTACTGGTTAGATTTCCATTTTTTCCAATGTACATTTAGCAATCATAAAAATGAATCTGGTTGCCAAGTAAAACTTTTTTTATTTAAAATACAAGACCTGCCACTCCTAACCTTTTCTAACACTATGATAATATAAAAAGATAAATCTGCCAGCAGGTATAACATTCAGGCACCCACAGATTTCAGCACCCCCAACTCTGTCCAAATGCCAGACACTGGATAAAGCTCTAGTTCTACCTGTTAGTGCTGAAACTTGTCTCTCTCCTTCCACATCCAACAATTACTGTATTTATTACACGCACTTTTTCACCCTGAAAATCGTGTGCAAATAGTGTGTGCGTGTTATGTGCCGATACTGCAATTTGGGCTGCCTAGGAGGGGAGGGGCCCAAAGATTACATAAAGTGAGAATCTCCTGTTTACTCAGCAGCCTCTGTAATAGGAAGTGCCGTCTCCTGGGCCATCATTGGACCAGTGTTCTGTCTATCATAGAAGCCGGTCCAGGAGGCGGGGCTTTGTATTAAAGAGGCCGCCGAGTAAACAGGAGATTCTCGCTGTATGTAATCTGACAGGGCTCGTCCCGCCCCCCTCCCTGCCCCCTCTGAGGCAGCAGTAATTTGAGGTGAGGCTGCAGATGGGCACTGATCAGGCTGCATTCATGGCAATGGTGAGGCTGCATATGGGCATTGATCAAGCTGCAATGATGGGCAATTGTGAGGCTGCAGATGGGCATTGTTCAAGCTGCAATGATGGGCAATTGTGAGGTTGCAGATGGGCATTGATCAAGCTGCATTAATGGGCAATGGTGAGGCTGCAGATGGGCAATAGTGAGGCTGCAGATGGGCAATAGTGAGGTTGCATTGATGGGCAATAGTGAGGCTGCATTGATGGGCACTGATCCTTTTTTTGCTTCAAAAGTTATTTATTTAAAATTTACGTTTTTTTTCCCCTGAAACTTCCCTCCTAAAATGAAGGTGCATGTTATACAACTGTGCGTGTTACATGCCGATAAATACAGTATTTTGTCCAATGGGACAGCCCATCAAAGTGATGGATGAATAGGAATGTATGGGGACCAGGAGGCATTAAGCACGCTTCAGCCCTATCGGAAGCGTCAGCTTTTTTCTGATCAAAACTTCCAGGCTTTTAAGTATTGTGGTAGGGCTGAAATCTGCCAAAAGGTATGGATAAAACACCTGCCCGCCCTTCATAGATGCAAGCAGCTTTTTTTCGAAAGCCATATGGAAAGCTTAAAGGAAATTGATGGTATTAGTAACAAAACGCACCCATAATCATAGGCAGTTTATAGGGCAGAATGTAAAAAGATATAACCAAATTGTGGGTACATTTTGAGCTCCAGAGCATTTTAAAACATTCTGTACTCGAGATTCCACAAATCCTGAAGATTCATATAGCTTCACTTTACCTGTTGTTGTGTTGGTTAAGCCATTCACTGTGCCTTCCACGTCCACTTCATCCTCAGCAAAGCTCAACATCAGCGTCCGCTGTCTGTCTGACAGATTTCTATCGATTAGGAAAGAAATGTTAATCAAAGATCAGCACATTGAGGCAACTTTTGTCAAATATGATGGTTTCAGGATATTTGCAAGGTTGACGTTACTTATTCTGCTGCAGCACTAGAGGGAGCTAAAGAGAAGACAAGAGATGGATTTTATATTCTAGTAGGAAACATGAGCAGTCCATCTCTTGTCTTCCTCTGAGTTCCCTCTAGTGGTGGCTGGAAAAGATGTAAACATTCTGTCATTGATTTACAGACTGGAGAGTGCGAAATCTGGTGCAGCTGTGAATGAGAACCAATCAGTTTCCAGGTTTTTTTGTCAAACATTAATTAAACAAGCTGAAGTTAGAAGCCAATCGGTTCCCATGCACAGCTGCACCAGATTTTGCACTCTCCAGTTTTAGTAAGGCCCCTTTCACACGGGGCGGATCCGTAATGATCCGCCCCGTGAACATCCGCTGAGCCGGCAGGTGACAGGGCGTGCAGGGACCACCCTGTCAGATCTCCGCTCTCCTCTATGGAGGATCGGATGAACACGGACCGTCTGTCCGTGTTCATCCAATCCGCTCTGCAGACGGATGGAAAAATAGGGTTTTCCTCCATCTGCAGAATCGGACCACAGCAGAGGCGGACGATATTGGGTGTCAGCAGATGCTCATTCGCTGACACCCGCTATCCCATAGGCATGCATGTATGTCCGTATTTAATCCGAAAACGGATGGATGAAATACGGACATACGGTCCGCATGTGTGAAAGGGGCCAACATGAACCCCACTGTCTCCAGCCTGAAGGTACAATGTCTGAAACATCTGGTTCTTAGAAAAACAGGTATCAATGTAAGAGATATTTTTGATCAGGATGCAGGGACATGTAAGAGCATATTTTTTTTGTTTTTTATTCAGGATTAAAGCGGAAGTAAAAAGTGTTGTAAACTAAAAATTGATAGAAAGTCATAGTACTGTCAAACTGCACCTATTTTTAAAAGTTTACTAGAAGTTTGCTAGAAAGCTTGCCCTACCTGCCAGCAATTTTCTTCTGAGTGTACGCTGAGCCACACTTCAACTAAGTCTCCAGGCTCATTCAGAGAAGCCAGCCTTGCGCACGGCCTACTCCCGAAAGAGTCCTCCCCTGGGGTTCTTCAGTTGCTGGGCCTCTCCCTTCAGATTTGACGGCACCGGACCTTCCTTGGATCAGTAGGCTCCGAACTTCAGTCAGGCCTGTCCCTTCAGTTGCGTTGTTTCGGGCTAGCCAGCCCCGAGACACAGGATGCACGGTTCCGCACCCCAGGCCAGGAGAGCCATAGGGCTGGGTCAGGAGGACCACCAGAACCAAACAGACAGAAAATAACTCCCCGCCAACATGGCATCGGTACCTTAAATACCACCCCCCAGAATTCACAGCAGGAGAACACTCCCGAGAGATAAGTGGCATCCAATGCATCCAGCTAGACTGCGTTTCTACTCTTGCCGGCGGTAACAGCGACACCTGCGGTCAAGGAGAACCCAGTGCAACCCAGCTGGACTGGTACTGAAACCAGAAATTTATAGAAATTATCCTGAAGCCCAACTGTGGCTTCAGGCAACTTAATTTTTGAAAAACAATAGCGCCTGCTCGTCAGGAGCCAGCGCTACATAAGTATTAGTATTAGTATATAGTGACTTAATGTAAAGTTGGTAATGTGTCTATATTATGTAGATGTTTGGTTATATGACATTACATGACCAGCACATTGCTTCAAGTATGGAGTGTTACATGTCGGCTTGTCAATCAAACACCATATGACTCTCTGAGTTAGTATCTACTTTTGTATAGCATATTGCTGAAGTTAGCAGAAATGAATGTGTGCCATACAAGATTCTAAGTTTTTGTGAGGTTATGACGTTCACATGTAACATATAAAGCCAACGTTTCCATACTGAAGGGCAGACACACACACCCTCTAGGAGATGACACTGACATATTCACACAGAGACTGATAATTTGGGACAGCTGAATTCTGCCAGAAGTCTGAGAACGTCATTTCCTGCTTCTTTATGAAGGACACAAGACAGCATGGAGACAGAAGGCAGCAGCCATGAAGCACACATGCTTTCATAAGCTGATTACAGCTTTATAACTTTTTATTCTATTTAATATATTTTTACCCACACTGAACTGAACTATTATACTTTTTACATTGTATTTATGATGCCAACTGTGTGACAATAAACTCACACTTTGATTTAAGTCAGTTTGACTATCAATGCTATTCATCCTGGAAAAACGCCTCTGAGATACAAGAATATTAGATATTAACCACTTAAGCCCCGGACCAATTTGCAGCTAAAGGACCAGGCCCCTTTTTACGATTCGGCACTGCGTCGCTTTAACTGACAATTGCGCGGTCGTGCAATGTGGCTCCCAAACAAAATTGGCGTCCTTTTTTTCTCACAAATAGAGCTTTCTTTTGGTGGTATTTGATCACCTCTGCGTTTTTTATTTTTTGTGCTATAAACAAAAATATAGCGTCAATTTTGAAAAAAATGCAATATTTTTTACTTTTTGCTATAATAAATATCCCCGAAAAATATATAAAAAAACGTATTTTTTCCTCAGTTTAGGCCGATACGAATTCTTCTACATATTTTTGGTAAAAAAATCGCAATAAGCGTTTATTGATTGGTTTGCGCAAAAGTTATAGCGTCTACAAAATATGGGATAGTTTTATGGCATTTTTATTAATAATTGTACTTTATTGTAAAACAATGCATCTAGGGGCTCCTTAAAAGAGAAATCTGGATAAAACTTTTTTCTTCATACTTGTCTTGTCGATCACAGAAGTGCACTTATTTTTGCACTTCTGTGACCCAGAGTTAGTGGATCGCCCGCTGTCAGCTGACATGGCATAGCTGCTCCAGGCTCTGGAAGGATCCTGACCATATTGTCATGATCCACCCAGCTGCCTGATTGATAGCTGGCTCTGTATCTCAGCACACATCCGCCGCTTCTGCCCCCTCTCCTGCCTGGTGCTCCAATGAGTGTTGGAGAGGCTGAACGTAGAATGGTGACTCACATTCATTACTCTGAGCAAACCGAGAACTAAGCGATCAGCGGTCATGTGATCCCTCAGTTCTCAGCTCTAGAGTGAGCGTGGGACAGCTACAGCATAGAGGGAAGGTTTATTTATTTTTTTATAACCCATACATCTTATTTAACTTCACAACACGTGCAATGTAACCTGCTTTGAACGGCTTGTTCAAATAATACTGCATGTGAGGCCAAATGGACAAAACAAAGTTAAAGCTGTGGTGACTAACTAATTTGATATAGGGGGGGGCTCAAGTGTGGCTCCTGAAGTCACTCAAGGGGCACACATAATGTTTGAGACTGCAGACATACTATAGCAGTAGTTGGAAACTAGGGACATTGTTCACAAGACAGTCATAGATGGAGAACATGTTACATTAGATTGCTAGAGATCACAACCTTTAGAACCACTTTACAAATCAATCAAGAGAAATGCATAAAAAAGAACATCAGTGCAGCCACCACATCTAAGGAGTGCCAAGCTGCAATACATTTTTAGTTTTTTAGGGTTTAGTTGGACAAGCATTGTTCAAACATATGGACAAGTTGTTTCTTCAATGCAGTTGGCTTCAATTAGCCAATTAGCCATTTTCCCTCACCGGTGTCATATGGCTCGTTAGTGTTAAAAGGTCTCAAGCGTGAATGGGGAGCAGGTGTGTTAAATTTGGTGTTATCGCTCTCACTCTCTCATACTGATCACTGGAAGTTCAACATGGCACCTCATGGCAAAGAACTCTCTGAGGATCTGAAAAAAAGAATTGTTGCTCTACATAAAGATGGCCTAGGCTATAAGAAGATTGCCAAGACCCTGAAACTGAGCTGCAGCACGGTGGCCAAGACCATACAGCGGTTTAACAGGACAGGTTCCACTCAGAACAGGCCTTGCCATGGTCGACCAAAGAAGATGAGTGCACATGCTCAGCGTCCTATCCAGAGGTTGTCTTTGGGAAATAGACGTATGAGTGCTGCCAGCATTGCTGCAGAGGTTGAAGGAGTGGCGGGTCAGCCTGTCAGTGCTCAGACCATACGCCGCACACTGCATCAAATTGATCTGCATGGCTATTGTTCCAGAAGGAAGCCTCCTCTAAAGATGATGCACAAGACAGCCTGCAGTTTGCTGAAGACAAGCAGACTAAGGACATGGATTACTGGAACCATGTCCTGTGGTCTGATGAGACCAAGATAAACTTATTTGGTTCAGATGGTGTCAAGCGTGTGTGGCGGCAACCAGGTGAGGAGAACAAAGACGAGTGTGTCTTGTCTACAGTCAAGCATGGTGGTGGGAGTGTCATGGTCTGGGACTGCATGAGTTCTGCCGACACTGTTCAGTTCATTGAATCCCAACATGTACTGTGACATACTGAAGCAGAGCATGATCCCCTCATCGGAGACTGGGCTGCAGGCAGTATTCCAACATGATAACGACCCCAAACACACCTCCAAGATGACCACTGCCTTGCTAAAGAAACTGAGGGTAAAGGTGATGGACTGGCCAAGCATGTCTCCAGACCTAAACCCTATTGAGCATCTGTGGGGCATCCACAAATGCAAGGTGGAGTAGAGCAAGGTCTCTAACATCCACCAGCTCTGTGATGTCATCACGGAGGAGTGGAAGAGGACTCCAGTGGCAACCTGTGAAGCTCTGGTGAACTCCATGCCCAAGAGGGTTAAGGCAGTGCTGGAAAATAATGGTGGCCACACAAAATATTGACACTTTGGGCCCAATTTGGACATTTTCACCTAGGGGTGTGGCTGCGTGTTGAGTTATTTTGAGCTGTACACTCACTACTTTACATTGTAGCAAAGTGTAATTTCTTCAGTGTTCTCACATGAAAATATTTAAAAATATTTACAAAAATGTGAGGGTGTACTCACTTTTGTGAGAAACTGTACATGACTTCCCATCAGTCTTCACAGCTATAGATTTAGTGTAAAATCCCAGCTGCATTTTAGGTAAGAGGAGAGGGTGGGAACATTTTTAAGACTAGTTAGCGTTAGACTTTAAAGGAGGAGAAGTATAGCCAAAACTGATTTGGCTGGACTTCTATGGATCACAGAAGTGCAGTTCGTTTTGCACTCCTGTGACTCGTTTTCAGCAGAGAGCGGGCTGAAGTTCACTCTTCACTGACGTCGCAGAAGTCGGTCCAGGCATCGCATCATCCTGACAATGGAAGTCGGGATCCACCAGGTGCTTGGACCGACACCCAGCTCAGCCTCTCAGCGAGCCGTTGAGAGCCTGAGCTGGCCGCTCCCGCCCCTCCACAGCCCAGCGCTCCAATGAGTGAGGTGGGGGTAGAGCAGGGTGCTGTGACTGACAGGCAGCAGCTCTCTGCTCACGGAGCGGTCAGAACCGAACAATCGGCAGTGTTCGATCGCTCAGTTCTCAGTGTAGAGGTGCCAGGGGGACAGGTGCAGCATCGGACCGATGCTGCATTCACCTAGGTAAGTATAAAACTGCAAAAAAGCCCAAACCCATACTTCTCTTTTAATTCCACTTTAAAGACAAGATGTAACATGTTATAGTGCGTGCTTTACCACACCGTTGAGATAACAAACCAGCCTAATTGTCAATGGACATTTGGCCAGTATGATCTGCCCTGGTGCCCAACCTGCAGGCCAAGGGTCGCATATGGCACTTTGGTCCATGATGTGCGGCCCTCGGACCTCAGCAGTTTGTAGTAGAAATATTGATTAGGGTAATCGCATTGATCTCTACTCGCCTCATGAAACTAGGAACATGCTACAAATTTTCTTCTGCAGCATATCCCCAGCCAAAGATGTAGCATGTCCACACTCTCCGACCCTCATTTCCTCTATTCGGTCAGCAGTTTCTGAGATCCCTCTCATGCATTACATATATTAAACATTACATGCGACCCTTTAGTGATGTCCGGAGCTGCATTTGAGGCCCCTTTTAACTCATAAGTTCCCTTCCACTTCTTTAACCACCTGAGACCCAGGCCAATTCTGACATTTTCTCCTACATGTAAAATTTTTTTGCTAGAAAGTTACATAGAACCCCCAAACATTATATATGTTTTTTTAGCAAAGACCCTAAAGAATACAATGGCGGTCGTTGCAACTTTTTATCTCGCACGGTATTTGCGAAGCAATTTTTCGAACGCGTTTTTTTCAGAAAAAAAACTGTTTCCTGCTTTAAAAAAAAAAAAAACAAAACAGTAAAGTTAGCCCAATTTTTTTTGCATAATGTGAAAGATGAAGATACGCCGAGTAAATAGATACCCAAAATGTCACGCTTCAAAATTGCATGCGCTTGTGGAATGGCGCCAAACTTTGGTATTTAAAAATCCCCATAGTCGACGCTTTAACATTTTTTTTTACTGGTTACATATTTTGAGTTACAGGAGGAGGTCTAGGGCTAGAATTATTGCTCTCGCTCTAACGTTCGCGGCGATACCTCACATGTGTGGATTGAACACCGTTTTCATATGTGGGCGGGACTTACGTATGCGTTCGCTTCTGCGTACGAGCTCACGGGGACAGGGCGCTTTAAAAAAAAAATTTTTTTTTCTTTTTATTGTTCATTTTACTTTATTTTTTTTAGTTCAGCAACTTTAAAAAAAAAAAAAAAATATTTGATTACTTTTATTCCTATTACAAGGAATGAAAACATCCCTTGTAATAGGAATATTACACGATCGGACCTATTTACAGTGAGATATGGGGTCAATAAGACCCCACATCTCACCTCTAGGCTGGGAAGCCTAAAATCAAAAAAAAAAAAAAAAAACGATCACCGCTTCCCAGCCGCGGTGCCAGGTTTTTTGAATGCAGAGGCCGGGCGTTACGTCATAACATCGCGCCCGGCCTCCGAACGCTCATAGAGACTCCGGCGACCATCTGGTCCGCCGGAAATCTCTATGATCGTCATCCGGGGGCCGGCGGATCCCGAGTCCGACTCACCGATGGAAGCGGTGAGTCGGTAGAAGCACCGGAGGGCGGCGGGAGGGGGGGGGCTTCCCTTCCCGCCGCCCGTAAGAACGATCAAGCGGCGGAACAGCCGCTATGAACGTTCTTATGGTGCAGGGAATCGCCGGCTGAAACCGGCAATATCTGAATGATGTCTGTAGCTACAGGCATCATTCAGATATACCCCTGAGACCAAAAAGCCGTCATATGACGTATACTGGGTCTCAGGTGGTTAAAGTGACTTTGGACCTTTCCATAGTGTGTGATTCAGCCAGTCATTAAAACACGCATGTACATTTTTTTTTTTATTACACTGATTGGAAACATTTTTAATATAAATACACTGCCAAAAAACAGTAAAAAAAAAAAAGGCGCCAGTGATTATGTACTAGGAGTTCAAATCCAATACCAGCTCTGGATTGGTTGATGTCATGAACAGCCAGATGCGTCGTGACAAATCAGGACCAATGCGCCGGTCTCTTGTCTGGTCTTGGTCATTAGACTGTGCGACACCCTCATCTGGATCATCCATATCGTCTGTGGCACCTACAGCACGTGGTACCCTCAGGTTACTGAGGAGAGACAGTCTCTCTTTATCGGTATTACATGCTCCATATGCCTAGAGAGAGAAAAGATATAGAATACACTTTCTTTGAATAACATCAGCTTTTTACGCAGACTACTGGAATTAATATGAAGCAGCTAAACAAGTAGATGAAATATGAACATGACAGCTTCTTTACCTGCTAAAGCAGGGGTGTACAGTTTGCGGCCCAAGGGGGCTATGCAGGTGGCCCAATAGAAAATTGTAAACGTGCGGCTATGAATGCGGCCAGTTCACATCAGGAGGGAGGCCGTGTTTGGCATAGCACCTGCATCGGTGGCTGGCAGAGACAAGCTGTGTTTGCACTGGTGGCACATGCAGGGACTCCTGCAAGCTAGTGCCAGCCAAGTGCGTGCCGCATGGCCGGATCTAGGGGAGTGCATGGGGTGGGTTGTTTTGTGTAACAACATTACACAAAATACACTGACCTGCATAAGGAGTTGAGGAGAAGGATAGGCCTCTGTTATAGCTGCAGCCATTCTTGGACTGACTCTGTTGAACTGCTGAATCTGTCTCCTCCAGGCCAATGGTAAGCCAGCGAGTGATCCTTTGGGTCCCCAACCTCGCCAGGTGCCTGCCGAGGTGCAGAAAGAGTAGCTCTGAGCCTCCCAGTAAAATCTGCAGACACAGAGAGAATGTTGTATACCATGGTCCACCTTGCTACACCATCACTTAACCCCTTCACGCCTAAGGGTAAAACAAATCTTAATGCCTAAGCACAATTTTGCAACTTTTGACATGTGTTAGTAAAACCGTACTTATCACAACTACTTTGTACATCCAAGTGGATTATACCCTGTTTTTTTTTTACCCTGGCAGTCGTGCAAAGCTGTACCCAAACAATTTACGTCCTCCCCCCCCCCCCCCCACAAATAGAGCTTTCTTTGGTGGTAATTGATCACCTCTGCGTTTTTTATTTTTTGCGCCATAAACAAAAGAAGAGAAACATTTTTGAAAAAAAAAAAAACACTTTTTTACTTTTTGCTATAATAAACCCCCCCCCCCCAAAAAAAGATTTTTTCCTCAGTTTAGGCCGATATGTATTCTTCTACATATTTTTGGTATAAAAAATAAAATAAAAATCGCAATAAGCATATATCGAGTGGTTTGCCCAAAAGTTATAGCGTCAACAAAATAGGGGATAGATTTTAGGCATTTTTATTATATTTTACTAGTAATGGCGGCGATCAGCGATTTTTAAATCGGGACTGCAATATTGCAGCGGACAAATCAGACACTTTTGACACTTTTTTGGGACCAGTGACATTTTTACAGAGCTAAAAATAGCCACTGATTACTGTATAAATCATTGGCAGGGAAGGGGTCGATCAAGGGGTTAACTGTTTGTTCCCTAGTTGTGTTCTGACTATGAGAGAAAACAGATCATTGTTCCTACTTAGTAGGAACACATATTCTGTTTCTCCTCCCCTGACAGGACAGGGATTTGTTTATACACACACACACACAAATCCCTGTTCATGCTCTCATCCCCGCAATCGCGGGTAGCCGGCAAGGATCGCGCATCAGGTCCCCAGCCGTGCAGCAGGCGCGCGCCTGCTATGGCGCTTAAAGTGGCCGCAGTATATATATATATATGACGATTTGCACAGCAGAGACATTCTGCCGCCCTGTATGTATGTATGTATTATATATATATATATATATATATATATATATATATATATATATATATAATATATATATATATATATATATATAAATAAATAGAAGTCAGCCTGGAAGCGGTTAATGTTATTGAGGCTGACGTTTGGTAACTCGAATCTTCAGCTCCCTTCACATATTTTCTATGGGATTACGGTCTGGAGACTGGCTAGACCACTCCAGGACCTTAATGTGCTTCTTCTTGAGCCACTCCTTTGTTGCCTTGGCCGTGTTAGTACGGGGGCCAGGGCTCTCTGTGATGAAACCCAGGTCTCGGTGCTGGGAGTGCACTGTGCAGAATGCTCCCAGCACAAAGGGGGATACGCAAATATGCAGTCCCATAGCAAAAAGCCAAGTGCAGTGGGGCCGCATATTTGTGTTACATCAGCATCAATGGGATAAGCAAGCCATAGATTAATCAATTTACTTTCCTTCCACCATGGATGGAAAGAAAGAAAAATGCTTGATTTCCCCGTCAACACAGTGTTAATGGGATAATCCCTCATGCTCTGTTATTGTGTTCTGCTGGCGGGGAGCCTTACCTGCAGAACATGGTGGTCACTACTGGAGGCTATAGCCGCCAGCAGTGATCACATGGAAAAAAATAAATAAATGTACAGGCTGGTTGTACTGCAGTCGATTGATGGATCGACTTCAGTACAACCAGCCTGCCCATATATATTGAATTTCGGGCCAGTCCCTCCTGAACTGGATGAGATTTTATTCATCTATAGACGGCTTTACATGTCATCTAGCTTCAATAAGATTTGCTGCAAAGAAAGAAAATTCATGCTGTCTTTGGCAACAGACTAGAAGTCAGCTGTCACTGCAGCAAAAATATGACCCATATCAGTACTGCAGACAATCAACAATGAAGCACTCATGAGAGTATTTACAGCGGAACTACACCCATCAATTTAACCGTTTCTCCAAACAGATACTTTACATTCAAGACACGGCGTGATTGATAACTGTCACAGTGTTCTCAACTGAACTGTCAAGCCATCAAATTGTACAGCACCATGGCAACTGCAGATCAAACAGAGGCCAAGATGGCAGCTTCCTCAGCTGTAAAGGATAGAAAGGTCCCGTTTCGCTTTAAAGTGATACTAAAGGATAGTTTTAAATAAAAAAAAAATAAAAAAAAAAAACATATACTTCCACTGTGCAGCTAATTTTTGCACAGAGTGGCCCCAAACATCCATTTCTGGGGTCCCTCAGCGGCTCTTGCGGCTCCTCCCCACATTAGATAACCCCCCTTGGAGAAGTGCTCTCCTGAGACGGTTACCTTGCGGGCACGCTCCCGAGTCCAGCATTCGGCGTCCATAGACGCCGAATGCAGGATTCGGCCCCGCCCCCCCCGGAGCCCGTGTCATTGGATTTGATTGACAGCAGTGGGAGCCAATGGCTGCGCTGCTATCAATCTATCCAGTCCAATCCGTGGAGAGAGGGATGGCTGGGACCCCCCAACGAAAATTCGGGGCTCAGGTAAGTAAAGGGGGGGGGGTGGCTAGGGGGCCGGTGACTAGGATGCATTAAGGTGAAATAACATGAAGGTTTGCAACCCCTTTAAGTGTATGTTATTTCAAGATGTTGCGGTTTGGTTATTGGTCTACACCTAAACAGAAATAAATTTAGTAGGCTTTCAGGGGTTTCAAAATAGACAAAATTTTCATGTAAATTATTTTTCCTTTATACCACCTGAAAATGTTTCACAGCAGAAATCCTAATAAGCCATTGAAGCTGGGGAATTATTATAAGGCTGCTCGTCACCCACAATGAATATACATCATCCAGTCACTTGTTTGTGAACTCACCGGGACGGACGCTGAGCTATACTCTTGGTCACAGCACACACATGTTGCCCCAGTTCTCTCCATGTATCCAAGAATAATACTTCTGTCTCATGGTAGAGCTGTAGAAAGACAAGGGCCTACCTCCCCAGAGGAGGACAATAGTTATTACAGGAGGTGACATAACAGGGAAAAACTTTACTATAATATACATAATGCTTAGTGTGCTAATTTCAGCTTTAGATTTGACAGCATGCCAGAGAGTGATATTAAATGAAAGAAAAAAATAGGGTTAAAGGGCGACTCCATTTTTTGCACCATTTTCCATCCATATTTAGGGTGTAGCATGGTGCAACATGGGAACCCCAAACTGCCCCAAACCAAAATGGTCTGGTAAAGGGATGTAAAGGTCACTCCTTTTCTTACAGAAATATTTTACATTCACTACAAAAAAGTAGAATAAATGCCAATGTTAAAAAAGAACACACCTAAACTGATGCACAAAAGTCTGAGGCTTCTTATTACAGCTCTGAAACCAATCAGAATGAAGGACGATCATACCACCTGGCAGTTAGCTTGAAAAAAAGTGTTGGCAATGACTCAATACGTTTCTACAGAACACAGGAAGGTTAAATAGAGCTACACCGCTCCAGTGTTAAAGCCCTTTTGGGTGGAACTCTGCTTTAACAACCACTTTAAGTGCCAGTTCACACAGGGGCGGTTTCAAAGTCATCCGACTCTGAAGCCACCCCGTACAGCGCGACATCAGCGCTGCTTGCAAGCCGCTCCAAAGTCGTCCCAAAGTAATACAGGAACCGTTTTCAAAGTCGGAGTGACTTGAGTCGCTCCTATTAGAACGGTTCCGTTGCAATGCACGGAGCACGACTTGGTCGCCCTGACAGGTCGCCCCTGTGTGAACTGCCACTTACAATCACTTTAAGCCTCGGTTCACACTGCTGCAACCCCATTGTTGTGCAATTTCCAGTGTGACCATGCAGTGTGACTTTCATGCAACATTAGAGAGACTCAAGTTGCATTGAGATCAGAGTAGTGCAGGAACCTTTTTAAAAGTCCCTGTAACTTGAGTCGCATTGAATGGAACGGCTGCCAATGAAATTAATTGGTAAGCAACTGTGAACCGGGGCCATTCAAAATTTACATTCAATTTTTTCCACTGGATAAAAATGAATCCTAGAAGATGATGTATGAAGAAGTCTTTAACTGAAGACTGGAATTTAAATGTAGATTAGCCACCAACCTCATCTATATGTTGCCTGGTCACATGGCTTTCTGGCTGTTCATCGTAGTAAAGGCTTGGCTCCAGAGAGTGTCTCTCCATCTTATGTGACAGTCTTTGACATCTGGTGGCCAAAAGATAGGCTCAGTTAGTTCACTTATACCACATCAATGTTTTCCATCTCTAAGCATAAAAAGAGAACTAGCTTCTTTGGTATGTCAGCTTTTGGAACCAGAAGTCTGACATTGCTAGTGTGGGGCTTTTGGCAAAAAAAAAAAATTAATTGATGTGAACCCTTGGCCACCACCTTAGCAGAAAAACCTACGGACTGCGTCAGCAGCAAAGTGCTGATGTCACTGCAATTACTGTCTACTGTTTACTTCCTGCAGCCCCATAATAGAAGATCCGGACCTCCATGTGGACCTGGGATTTGCGGTAAATAACTGAAGAACCTGTCAATTGCACCCACAATGCACTGATCCCACTTGCAATGCTCTGCAGGCCAGATGCATATATTCAATAAATATCCATTTTTTATTTTATTATAGTGGGCACAATATATAAAAATTTAGCAAAAAAGGAAACCATGCCTTATGTGTCCCCCCCTCCCCGCACAAAACCTTAAGCCCCCGTACACACGGTCGGAAATTCAGACCACAAAATCCGTCTGATTTTTTCAGACGGATTTTGTCCGACACTGGAAAATCCGATCATTCCGAATGTCGTGACGTTCGTTGCGTAGGACGGAACTACGTAGAGGCTAGTAGCCAATAGCTTTGGTCTCGTAATTTGATCTGAGCATGCGTGGCACTTTGTCCGTCGGAATTCTCGACACACGATTGGAAAAAGTCTGATCGGATTTTGTTGTCGGAAAATTTGAGATCCTGCTCTCAAATTTTTTCCGTCAGAAGTGTCCGACGGAAAAAGCCCGCTAGAGCTCACACACGATCGGATTTTACGACAACATAATCCGATCGGACGTTTTCCATCGGAATATCCGACCGTGTGTATGGGGCATAACTCCCTAAACTTAAATTTTACCCTCACCTTCAACATTTCAAGTGGTTTTAAACTTCAGACATGAACTATGAACAAAGCATATCCCTCTATAATGTGCACTTGTCCTAGTAAAGAGCGCTAAATGTTATTTCTGTCTGCTGCTTTGTTCCTCAGCATAATGCTATCAGCATTAATTACTTCTGACAAGTTTTCCTGACACCAAGAGATAAAAAGGTGACAGGGGAGGGTTTATCCAGCTAATTTGCAGCCTCAGCTCTGTACCCGAGTTCTGTGTGAAGGGGGATGTGTCCCTTTCCTCCAATCAGATCTCAGAGTTCGCCTCTCTGAGGTCTGCAGAGTAACTTCAGCTCTCCACCCACTTTTTTCTGACAACTCAGACAAGCTTTATAATATATGAACTTTGAACAGATGAAGAGAAGACTGCAGATAAACAAGTACAGCGTATGCAGGAGGATTTGTTTCATCTCAGTATATCACCTGAGGCCAGTCATTTTTTTGGGTGTATGGAAGGGTTTATAACCACTTTAACCTGAAGCCTCAACCCATAAGCCAGACTTCCATCTTAAAGTCAGGCTGACTATTAAAAACTGTAGCTTTTGAATATAAAGTTTTTTTGGGCAAAAATAAATCAGACTGATGGCATTATTTCAAAAGCAAAAGGTCCCCTTTAATGAAAGCGGCAGTCTGGATTTCGATTTACCTTCTATAATCACGTAACCCCAAAACAGCCAAGGTGGTCTTCTTTCCAGAACATTTTCTGTCTATTCCAAACACAGAGGCCGGAGTGTCACAAGTCCTGGAGTTTTCAGGGGCCTGGAATGGACAGAGATAGGCTACTTTATATCTTGCAAGGGTGGTATTAACCTTTTCACTGCTGGGCCCCAACATCCATTTTTTCACCTTACACAGCCAGACCAATTTTTCTATTTTTTTAACTTTTTTGTTATTTCTTAAATTTTTTTCTTACACCTTTACCCCATACCATATATTTTCTGAAAGCACATGATCAGTAAAATGAAACAATGGTATGGTTGATGGTACTGTGGATGTTGATGATAGTCCCATGATAGTTGCGTAAATGTAAATCAAAACACTATTTTACTTATGTATAAAACACTGAAGCAGAGCAGAGGAGACAACAGGGCAGCACAGGTCGGATAGCAGGGGACTGGCATCATGCGGTGAAGAGAGGGGACCCATATTTTTAATGAATGGTCATGATTGGCAGCCTGTCAGCTGCTGATTGTGGCCATTCATGAATTATTATTATTATACACGATTTATATAGCGCCAACAGTTTACGCAGCACTTTACAATGTAGAGGGGGGGACAGCACAATTACAGTACAGTTCAATACAGAAGGGACAGGAGGGCCCGGCTTGTAGAGCT
Organism: Lithobates sylvaticus; assembly: GCA_028564925.1. NCBI lineage: Eukaryota > Metazoa > Chordata > Amphibia > Anura > Ranidae > Lithobates > Lithobates sylvaticus. The sequence goes on along the minus strand of CM053031.1, from coordinate 242,354,831 downwards.
TACATTCTAAAAGGGAGGGGTGGTGGTACAAAAGGTAATAGATGCGGGGAATGATTTGATGGGGGGTGGCTCAGGGACAGTTAGGTGGGTGTGGGATAGGCTTCCCTGAATAAGTGAGTTTTCAGGGATCTCCTAAAGTTGGACAGGTTAGGGGCTGATCGGATATACCGGGGCAGGAGTTCCAGAGGATGGGAGAGGCTCTGGAAAAGTCCTGAAGGCAAGCATTAGAGGAGGTAACAAGGGAGCTAGAGAGCAGGAGGTCCTGGGAGGAGCGGAGGGGACAATTTGGGCGATATCTGCAGATGAGGTTGGTGATGTAGCTGGGGACGATGTTGTGGATGGCCTTATATGTTGTGGTTAGCATTTTGAATTTTATACGGTGGGGTAGGGGAAGCCAGTGAAGAGATTGGCAGAGAGGGGCAGCAGTCACGGAATTGAATTAAAATTAATTAGGAGAGTCTCAAATACCACTCTACTATAAGTTCATGGTCAATGTAGTGACTATTCGCTTTTGCCTAGGGAAATGCAGCTGTCATAAGGGTTAGTAACAAGGCCTACTACAAGCAGTTCTGCTCCGCTGTAACCCTAATGTAAAAGGGACTAAAGACAACCTTCACCCCAATTAAAGCGTATCTACCCTTACAATTTAAAAAGCACATGAATTAATATGGGTACATTTACCGATGATGTTCTTTTGAGTAAAAAAAGTACCTTTTTGTTAATATTAAAAAATAGGCTTCTCAGGTGATCTAAAGCCTGAGCAGAAGAAAACCTGGGCTCAATTCCCATAACCCCTTGGTTTTCCCTTGTCTGTATACTTCTACATACTTTTCTGTATCCATCTACATACCTTTTCTTACATATCCTTTTGTAATTAAACCACTTCCACATGTAATCTCCCAAAATGAAGACAACTATACTATACACAACATATATGAGCGTGTCAAACAGTATGCAGCGCCACTGGTTTGGGCTGCAGCATGCACAATGACCTCAGCACAAGCTCCAACCCAACTTGTTTCCTCCGAAAGAGCGTTCTCAAGGGGTCGGCCGTTTGGGCGAAGCTTGTGTTGACGTCATCGTGCACGCTGGAGCTGAAACTGTTTGACACTCTTATATATGTGAAGAGATTGTGAGTAGATACACAGTTATATTCTAATAAAGCAAGCTGTTTTACACTATGAGAGGCTGTTTTTTGTTTCCTTTGCCAGATCTATGGAGCCAATGAGGCTATCAGATCGAATATCCCTGTCGGTGTGCTCTTGGTTCCCCTACTGCTACATGCATTGCCTGCAGCAGTGACCACATATTCTAAGCTGCATTTAGACCGCCTATAATTTGGGGGTCTCCTCATTTGGTAAGAGGCTACATGTGGCTTGGTGGTGGATCGCATTGGGGATATGTTAAGTAGACTATTCACGTGGATAGACTCTTGGGGACAATTTTTCTCACTGTTCTTTCCCCTCAATTTTTTTTTTCTCACTGTCCTCACAATTCTCAATGAGGATGTTAATACATTGTCATTCATACTTTCAAAATGCTTTGGATGTATGTTTAATTTTTATTTATAGTCTTAAAAAAAATACAGTGCAACAACATCGCACAATAGGTTTAAGAACCATTATTTATTATTAGTATTTATTAATACTTAATGGCACCCCCACACGTTTTCACATGTGCCAAAATACAGGGTGCCGCAGCACCCTGCGTTTGGGTGCGGCGTGATTTTGGAAAAGGGTCAGGGACTTCTTTTCCACAATTCTCATGTTTAGGGCAGCCCACTGACAAGAATGAACTGCCCTAAACGCAACTCATATGTCCCTATAACCATGTGCGCAAATCTGCATGGTCTTCATCTTCGCATATTTTACCTGAATGTAATCGAAGACACTCTTAAGGAATTCTCTGGGCTCCACCAGTATCAGCATTTGATCTTCTTCCCCTTTACACAGTTCCAGACCTTCCTGGAATATAAAAAAAACAGAGAATGGAACATCCATAATTTCTTTTATGATATATAAATGTTTAAATTGACCAGGTCTACATTACTCTATGAGAACAAGATCTTCAAGAAACCTTAGATCTGGAGGAATGGCACTCGATAACAATGACAGCTTCCCGATTGCTCACCAACACCTCCATTATAGAGGCTAACTATAAGGTTTTATTAAGCTGGTATATGGTACCTGCCAGACTGGCCACTTTTGTGCTCGGAGCCACCCCGATATATATCATATATGGTGGACATGCTCCAAGGTCAGGAGATTTTGGATCAGGGTCTACAACTTTATATACACCCTTAACCAGATTAACCTGGCAAAGTCCGCACTCCTGGGTAGCAGGGTAACTGAAGCCTCAAAAGCACCAAAGAAGGCTTCTCACATTCATATCAGCTAAAATTACGATAGCAAGAAACTGGAAGTCTGCAGCCCTACAATTTGACCAACTTAAACACAAAATGTCATGGCTTATGCTAAATTATAGACTAACGGCAATGGTGCAGGATAAAATTAAATTGTTTAATAAAGTATGGGATCCATGGATCGGTTACTTGACAAATGATCCCTGGACAATCCCAAACCAGGACCCTTCTTGGATGACGTCAAGAACATGGAGCCCTCCTCCCCTCCCTGACCCCTTCTTCCCAACTCTACCCCCACTAACTCTGATCCCTCCCCCCTTTCATTTCTTCTACGATATACTCCCTCTCTTCTCTCGACAAGACACGGATCCAACGAGGTCTGGAGGGGGCCTCCTCGAGACCTGGAAGCCGAGCTGGTGTTTCCCAGCGAGTGGGCTGTATTCCGAGACCCAGGATATAGAGCATGCACATGGTCATAGAATATGATATGAAAAAAAAAAGAAGAATATGATATGATGGGTACGGTGGAAGAACCACAGTAGGATACGTTACATACACCATAAACGTTAGAAAAAATAAAGTAGTCTACAGCAGAAAATTACATCTGTTCTTGAGAACACAAGAGGCGGATTCCTCGTGCATTTTATATGCATGATGTATAGTGGCTACTGTGCAATGCTCAATGAAATGTCAAGATCTTTGTTAATTGTTCTATGAAAAACTTTAATAAAAATCATTGAAACATAAATTGACCAGGTCACTAGTGAAACACTCTTTATTTGGGCTTTACTCATTTAACCGCTTGCCGACCGCCTAGTGTACTTATACGTCGGCAGAATGGCACGACTGGGCAAAGTAACGTACCTGTACGTTACTTTGAATTTCCTGCTGTGCGCGGGCCTGTCGCAAGCTCCGTGACCGTGCCCGCGGGACCCACAGACTCGATGTCTGCCGGGAGCCCGGGATCGCATCACGGAGCTGAAGAACAGGGAGATGCTGATGTAAAAACACAGCATCTCCCCGTTCTGCCTAGTGACAGGACTCTGATCGTCTGCTCCCTGTCACCGATGTGTCTGCCATAATGTCACAGTCAATAAAAAAAAAAAAAAAACAATAAAAAAAAAAAAAAAAAAATTATTAATAAAAATGCCATAAAACTATCCCCTATTTTCTAGACGCTATAACTTTTGCACAAACCAATCAAACACTTATTGCGATTTTTTTTTTTACCAAAAATATGTCGAAGAATACGTATCGGCCTAAACCGAGGAAACTATAGCAAAAAGTAAAAAATGATGCATTTTTTTTCAAAATTGTCACTCTTTTTTTTGTTTATAGCGCAATAAATAAAAACCACAGAGGTGATCAAATACCACCAAAAGAAAGCTCTATTTGTGGGGAGAAAAGGAGGTCAATTTTGTTTGGGAGCCACGCTGCACGACCGCGCAATTGTCAGTTAAAGCGACGCAGTGCTGAATCCCAAAAAGTGCTCTGGTCTTTGGCCAGCAAAATGGTCCAGGGCTTAAGGTGTATTAGCTGTAAACCAGGAGACCATCTTGATGCATTCTCTGTCTTAGGCTAGGTTAACATTAATGTGTGTCAAGAAAGAGCGCTAAAATGGCTTGCTTTTCAGGCAATGTCATTTAGTATATGTGTGCCAGTACCATTAATTGTTAATGGTACCCCATTCATTTGAAAATGCAAGCGTGCCAAATAGCATAATGTTGAAGCGCCATGCGGCTTGGTGAGACACATTTTCAGAAAAGAGTCAACGACTTCTTTTCTGCATTTATCACAAGTAGGGCAGTCTATTAAAATAAATGGGCTGCAAAACACACAACGCACCGAAAGGCTTGGTTCCCCCTGTAGGTGTAAACAAAGCCTAATAGGAAGAGAGGACAGACCTCATAACTTAGACATTTGTGCCAGTGACAGAGACTTTTAGGTCACGGTTTCTTAACTTATGGGTGAAGACTAGGGTTGTCCCGATACCACTTTTTTAAGACTGGGTACAAGTACCGATACTTTTTGTTGTCATGTGACAGCTTTCAAAGCACAATACAGATTAGGTGGCACTGACGTACAGCACTGATAGGATTAGGTGGCACTGACTGATGGCTGGCACTGACAGATGGCTGGCACTGATGAGCGGCACTTATGGACATTGGGCACTGATAGGTGGCATTTATGAGCACGGATGGGCAGGCACTGAAATGCCATTAAGGAAATACGGCCCATCTTGGTACTCCTTGCACTCGACCGCATAAAAGCAGCAGTAGCCATCTTGTTACACCCAGCCTGAACTATATGGGCTGGGTGTAACAAGATGTCCGCTGCTGGCTTACTGTGGCCGAGTGCAGGGTGTACCAAGATGGGCGTCGGGATGTCCAACCACCGACGTCGACAAGGAGCGTCACTTCTTCTGTTCCGCCCGCTCACGGGGGGGGGGTCGCTTTATTTATCTCTCCCAGGTATCGGATCTGGCATCAGGAGCATTTGTGCGAGTACATGTACTCCCATGTACCCCCCCCTTTTCTCATGACGTATTATGAAAAAAAGTGTTACATCAATTACTGCTTTAACTTTCCAGCATGTAGGAAGAAAAAAAAAGTATTAAATGGCCTGTTTTTTCAAAGGAGAATTCCAGACTGGACAGGTTAGCAACTGAAAGTTACCTATATGCTAACCAATGACAAATGTCTCATTTAAGATTTAATATGGCAAATACATTTCAAATGCCATTCCAATATGTATAAATCTAGAGCTTACCTAAAATAATTCCTGGTGATCCTGCCATAAAAAGGTCTTGTTCAGACACTTTTGGTTAGGCTACATTCGTGTGGGCAATTAGGGGCAGAATGCTGCAGCAAGAATCAGCTGATTCTTGTGGCTGGGATCACAGGTCTATGTGAACAGCTGACTTAGGAAGAGGTAGCGATAAAGTTGATGTAGTTGTAGAATGATGGACATCACTCTGGTCCTTCTGAAGGCCAGAAGGTTCTGCACTTCCAGCTCCAGTCCAGCCAAGTTCCCCACCATCTGCACCAAGGTCTACTTGTTGGCCTCTCAAAAGCTCCTTAGGTTCTGCCTTTACAAATGGACTGTCATATGCATCATCCGACACTTGCATACATTTCATTCCTGCCTCCGCTCCCTTGATGCCCCCTTTTAGAACACAGTCTGGCTCTTCCCCTTCTGAATCCGATATTTCCCATGTTTTGGCCCTTTTCCTGGGGGAACTGGTGACTGTGACATTCACCTGCTCCATATTTAAAGTGCATATAAACCCAAGAATAAAAAAAAAAATGGTAAAACCTGTTGACTTAGCTTCTCATGGTGTCCTTTATTTGCGGTTGTTGTACCTGGTGATCCTGCCAGTAAGCACCTACTGATGCACTTCCTCCAAGATGGTGACAACCTTTATGCAGGAGAGTGTTGTCACCCTTACAGTATGGCATACAACATGCCTGAGACGCGTCCACTTCAACTACTGGTGGCGAAGCAACCACCATCAATAGGAGCACCAGTGGATCCCGATTCTTCGAGGAAGCAGGGGTACATAGGAGGAAAAAAAGATCTCCAGAGATATGCACAGTACTGGATTGTGCCTATTATATAGTAAGTTTACAAACCAACTATAAAGAATATAAGACAACACCCCCCTACTTTTACAACAGATTACCGCTCTCTCTCTTATTTAATTATGGGGCTTACTTATACTTTAAGACAAAATATATATATATACATATATATATATATATTAATGGAAAAAATCCATGATATCCAGGAAAAATGGCACACACCTCGGGATGGGGGAAGGCTGAACACGTGATCACTCAGAAATAAGGAATGCAACAATCTATGGGAGCATTGATCAAATCATACCCGTATACAGAAGCCAAGCAAAGCCACAAAGCACCTTTATATACCGCAATGACATGATTACAATCCTTATTGATCTAACTAGCACCAGGCATGCAGTATTAGACAGATTATAAACATTGATCAATCATCAGTCAACCTATTATTGATTTACATTGTAGATAGAGTACACAGTATAACAATGTATACAAACAAGGACAAGGAATTAGCTTTAGATGACCTGCTGATGGAAACAATTCTTCTCTTTAATAAAATATGTGCGATTTGTATTCAGTAAAGGTTTGCTCAGAATTTAGCTAATCGGCTGGCAATAATCACATCCCTTACAGGACTTGACAAAGGCAGCAAACTAAAGAACAATACAATACACCTCACACAGGAACAACCCATTACTATGAACACCAATCTCCCTGCACAAACATCTCACGATCCCTACAGGACACCCAGGCTCTGGACACCAGCTTAGACCCTCGGGGCTTCAACAAAATGGCGCCGGCGCCGCTGACATCTATCACTACAGCCAGGTGGCGCCTACTGATTGCATTTTAGTCAGAGGCAGCCATATTTGTTATGGGCATACTTTTCAGTTTAGGAACTTACCTTTCAAGATCTTGATGTGATAATCGTAACTTCTTGCACAAGTCTTGGTAAAAGGTGGAGACTTGGTGTTGTTGTCCTAATAAACTATAGGCGGGCGATTGGACGATCTGGCAGCTGTAATGTTGCGTTAAGATCGGACCACGTGACAATGTTGACAGGTCTCCGACGTCAGCAAAGCGCGACATTCCTGAGTATACCGGGGTCACCCTCACGTGTGTGTATTGTCGGTGTGAGGGGCATTGATCGGGATCATGGGGCGGGAGAAGAGAGTGAGAAACATTGCCGAGATGGCCCGAAAAATCCGGGAGTACCGGGCGCTGAAGAATCGACCGACAGAGTCCCAGCGATATGCTATGGACTATGAGGTGACTATGACCCCCCCTCTCTGTCTTCGCCTGTACAGGCTGTATGGTGGTCCTGTCACCCCCTCTGTCTTCTCCTGTACAGGGCTGTATGGTGGTCCTGTCACCCCCTCTGTCTTCTCCTGTACAGGGCTGTATGGTGGTCCTGTCACCCCCTCTGTCTTCTCCTGTACAGGGCTGTATGATGGTCCTGTCACCCCCTCTGTCTTCTCCTGTATGGTGGTCCTGTCACCCCCTCTGTCTTCTCCTGTATGGTGGTCCTGTCACCCCCTCTGTCTTCTCCTGTATGGTGGTCCTGTCACCCCCTCTGTCTTCTCCTGTATGGTGGTCCTGTCACCCCCTCTGTCTTCTCCTGTATGGTGGTCCTGTCACCCCCTCTGCCTTCTCCTGTACAGGGCTGTATGGTGGTCCTGTCACCCCCTCTGTCTTCTCCTGTACAGGGCTGTATGGTGGTCCTGTCACCCCCTCTGTCTTCTCCTGTACAGGCTGTATGGTGGTCCTGTCACCCCATCTGTCTTCTCCCGTACATGGCTGTATGATGGTCCTGTCACCCCCTCTGTCTTCTCCTGTACATGGCTGTATGGTGGTCCTGTCACCCCCCTCTGTCTTCTCCCGTACATGGCTGTATGATGGTCCTGTCACCCCCCTCTGTCTTCTCCCGTACATGGCTGTATGATGGTCCTGTCACCCCCCTCTGTCTTCTCCCGTACATGGCTGTATGATGGTCCTGTCACCCCCCCCCCCCCTCTGTCTTCTCCCGTACATGGCTGTATGATGGTCCTGTCACCCCCCCCCCCTCTGTCTTCTCCCGTACAGGGCTGTATGATGGTCCTGTCACCCCATCTGTCTTTTCCCGTACAGGGCTGTATGATGGTCCTGTCACCCCATCTGTCTTTTCCCGTACATGGCTGTATGATGGTCCTGTCACCCCATCTGTCTTCTCCCGTACAGGGCTGTATGATGGTCCTGTCACCCCATCTGTCTTCTCCCGTACATGGCTGTATGATGGTCCTGATACACCAAAGAAACAGTCAACACTTTCTACAATGTTCTCCCTCAATGGCCGGAACAGGGTGGCGTTGCTCCCCCCTCCTCTCTCTGGCCGGAAAACGCGGTGGCGTTGCTTCCCCTGGCCGGAACAGGGTGGCGTTGCTGTTTTAACCAGCAAGAGCATGACAGAGTAGAGATGGATAAATGTGTTTTTTTTTTTATTACCTTTCTAGCATTCCTGTTGCTGGTCAATTGTGCTCAACAACAGGATCACTGATGCTACATAGACCATAATAAGAAGCTCTAATCCAGATTGTAAGCTCACTCTTCATCAAAGAGTTGCTTTTATACATCTATGGCACTGTATGACATCTCTATGTAAGGAAGGTTGCATCCTCCCACCACAAGTGTGTTATAATGACATATCCATCTATTGTCTCCTTTTCTCTAGAATCTGACCCGGCCTTTTACAGGTAAGCGGATGCCCGCCCTTGCTTGGGAGGATATCAAGAATGAGAAGCAGCTGTTCTCTCTACTCGCTGGTCTCAGATCGTTTGGGATCGGAAGGATGGTGACCAAGAAGTCTTGGCTGCAGGACTTTGATGAGCCTTGCTATTGGACTATTACTAAGGTCAAAGCGGATTACACAGCTGAGGTGAGGAGGAGTCAGGAAGATCATGAGGTTCATCCTGCAAAAATGGCAGAGTAGTGAGTGACGCCGGCACACCTGTATATTGATCCAGCATACACACAGACACATTTTGGGCTTAGACTCTAAAGGATACTACACATAAGAGCAGTGTAGACAGGGCAGCCCACTTGCCTGCCTGTTACTTTTTCATATTGGGGTCCTTTCTTCTGGCTAGAGGCCAACATGGGATCCTGCATAATATGGTGCAGCAGGAATGCTATGGAGACCTGCAAGAACGCTCCCGGGGCATCCCAGGAGGCCCCGGGATATTCTACAATGCATGCACTGCTATGCATCATCAGGGAGCGGCTTCAGTCTGTAAACCAAAATGAAATCTCCTGCACTCAGGTGTGGTGCTCAAATATTGGAGGACTGACCTTCTTCAAAATCTCCTGGTTCAGTCCATCCCACCTCCAGTGTCTCCTGCACAGCTTGCCGCCCTCCTCAGACTGGAGTAGTCCAAACAGAGAGAGGACACACCAGCCTTGTGCATTATCTTTAAACACAGGTTACTAAGAGGAAATAGGTTATGGTACTCACAAACCGATGGAAAGGACTTGCTTATTATAAACAACCATTGGAAAACCCACCAGAACTGCTATGCATGCTCTTTGTATGCTGGGAAGATGCCACATGGGTCTGCAAGGTCTGATGAATTTCGCGTCCACTCTAATGACGAGGGGGAACCCCCCCCCCCTCCAAAATGTACCAGTGCTTGCAGACCCATGTGGCATCTTATCAGCATGCATATTGGTTCTGGTGGTTTTTCATGTGGTTATTTATGAGTTTGTCCTTTCCAATGGTTTGTGAGTATAATAAACTGTTATCCTCCTAAAAAAAAAAAAAAAAAAAAAAAAAAACGTATTTTATTTAACACCCTCCCGCCCGGCCTATAGCAGATTGACGGCCGGCGGTGCTTTCCTGTTCTGACTGGACATCCTATGACAGTGATGGTGAACTTTGGCACTCCAGATGTTTTGGAACTACATTTCCCATGATGCTCATGCACTCTGCAGTGTAGTGGAGCATCATGGGAAATATAGTTCCAAAACATCTGGGGTGCCAAGTTTCGCCATCACTGTCCTATGACATCCTTCACATCATTCTGCTCGTGTGCGCCACCAGGGGAGTCGCGATCAGTGGTGAGCTGTGTTCTTTGGACACAGCACAGCACCAATCAGAGTAAAGAGCCGATGACATAGGCTTTCTTTATCATGTGATCAGCTGTGTCCAATCACATGTAAACAAATGGCGGTTATTGGCATTTCCTTTTTCCAGTGTTGTCAGTGTCTGAGGAAAGGAAAGCTAACTGGCTTCCAGTTACAGGAAACATTTACACTGATAATCAGGGCACTGATCATCGGTGCCCATCAGTGTAGCCTCAACAGTGTAGCCTTATCAGCGCACATCAGTGAAGAAGAAAAATTATGTATTTGCACAGTTTTATAACACACAAATGGCGATTAACTGCTCAACGACCGCTGGCTGTCAATTGACGGCCAGACGGCGCAGCTCTCGTGGCGCTAGGGCGTCATATGACGTCCCCTCCAGGGAGCGCGCCCGCCGTCTCACTGGGCACCCGATGCGATGTCCGCCAGGCACCCACGATTGCCCGGTAACACAGCAGGACCGTGGATCTGTGTGTGTAAACACACAGATCCACGGTCCTGTCAGAGGAGAGGAGGCCGATGATGTGTTCTCAGTACAGAGAAACACTGATCTTGTGAATCCCCCTACAGTTAGAATCACTGTACATATTAACCCCTTCAGTGCCCCCTAGTGTTAACCCCTTCCCTGACAGTCACATTTATACAGTAATCAATGCATTTTTATAGCACCGATCGCTGTATAAATGTGAATGGTCCCAAAAATGTGTCCGATATGTCTGCCGCAATATCGCAGTCACGATAAAAATTGCAGATCGCCGCCATTACTAGTTAAAAAAATAATAATAGAAATGCTATAAATCTATCCCCTATTTTCTAGTTGCTATAACTTTTGTGCAAACCAATCAATATACGCTTATTGCAATTTTTTTTTTTTTTTTTTTTAAACTTGTCACTCTTTTGTTTATAGCACAAAAAATCAAATGCCACCAAAAGAAAGCTCTATTTGTGGGGACAAAATTATAACAATTTCATCTGGTTACAGTGTTGTATGACCGCGTAATTGTCATTCAAAATGTGACAGCGCTGAAAGCTTAAAAATGGCTTGGTCAGGAAGGGGGTAAAAATGCCCTGTATTGAGGTGGTTAAATACCAGCAACAACAAAAAATAACAATTTCATATGGGTACAGTGTTGCATGAACACACAATTGTCATTCAAAGTGCAACAGCGCTGAAAAATGACCTGGGTAGGAAGGGGGTAAAAGTGCCCAGTGTTGAGGTGGTTAAAGGCCAGTGTATCCTCACTCAGACAGCAGCCCCCTGATGATGGAAGTAAAGAAGATGGCAGCACCAGACCTAGCATGCTGTGGTAGATGGGTGGATTGCCCCAGAACAACGCTAGACCAGCTTGACATTAAAGTATGTAGTTTGAGGATAACCTCAGGAACAAGGTAGAAGGGGAACCCAAATGAAATCTGGTGATTGTGGGGGGTGATAAAGGATCCTCTTTAAATAATAAATAGAACTTTCCTAGCTCTATTTCTTCATTATTCCTAGTTCCTCACATCACTGTTTTTATAGCAAATTGTGTATAAGTATGCTGACACGGGTACAGATGTAACACAAATTCCAGTATTTTATATACAGATTGTATAGATTGCACAAACTGAGAGCTATTGATGGATATACCAGCTACACCCTGCAGATCTTCTTAAGTTAAACCCCCAGTGTGTACCTAAAACATTACACTGCAATGTCTAGATTTTTAAATGAATGTTGTTTTAGAGATGTTTGTTTAAAAGTAGTAAAGTATTTTAGTCTATGATGGGGAAAGATTTGAATTTTATTGAAAGACTGTCAGATAAGAGCATGCACAAAAGGGGTTTCAGGCTCTGGTCACACCTGATCGATGCTGCCGCATCATGTTGTGTTTTTTTATTTTTTTCCTTGTGTATTTTATTTTTTTTTTTTTTTTTGGAGCAGCACCATTCATTTTGTATGGGCCTCCCTTTGCTCCAGATATGCTCCAAAAAAAAGCTCATGTACCAAATTATGACACTGAACCAGGCAGGTTTGGTGTTGTGATTTGCCGTTATTTTCATGTGTTTTGTCGCACGACAGTAGAGGAAAAAAATTGCACCGCAGTTAGGGTGCCATTAGGAAATAATAGCGCGGCAAGCACATTTTTGGAATTGCAGGCAGAATAGCATGATTCTGCCCACAATTCCAATATGCTACTGTGTGAAAAGGCACAGAAACATGCACTGGATGCTTGCGGGTGCCATTAATCCTAATGTCACAGCACATGAACTGGATATCGCACTGGGAACCACACTGCACTTGTGGTTCCCATGCGGGCTGCGATTTCTATAATACTGCAGGGACCCTTTTCCCTGCGTTTCAGGAGGCACAGAAGCCCATTTAAATGGAATTGGCTGCTGTGCCCATGCAAAATGTGGCTCGCAGAGCTTCATATGTGTGAACCTAGTCTAAGGCTTCATATACACTGCCCATCATTTACTATGGCCGCGGGAAAAGCCAAACCGTGGATAAATCGCGCTGCATTTTGCGTTCAAAACGTTTCTATTCTGAAAGTGATTCTTCCGCGTTCAGGAGAGGAAGGTTGAACCTACATGGACACATAGGGGATAATTTACGAAAGGCAAATCCACTTTGCACTACAAGTGCAAAGTGCACTTGAAATTGCACCGGAAGTGCAGTCGCTGTAAATCTGAGGGGTAGATCTCAAATGAGGGGAAGCTCTGCTGATTTTATTATCCAATAATGTGCAAGCTAAAATGCTGTTTTTTTTTTCCCTTGCATGTCCCCCTCGGATCTACCGCGACTGCAATTTCAAGTGCACTTTGCACTTGTAGTGCAAAGTGGATTTGCCTTTAGTAAATAACCCCCATAGGCTTTTATGTAGTTGAGTTTAGGAGCTTTGGGGGGAAAAAAAATGCAAAAAGTTCCTAAACTCAAGTTTAGGAGCTGCTGGTGTACAAGAAGCCTAATGCTGCGTACACACGGTCGGAATTCTCATCGGAAAAAGCTCTGATGGTTTTCCCGTCGGAATTCCGACGGAATTTCGCTCAAACTGTCTTGCCTACACACGGTCACACCAGATTCCGATGGTCAATAAGACCGTGGCATACAACACGTTTGACAGCACTATAAAAGGGAAGATTAATGCTTCCGAGCATGCGTCGAATTGTTTCCGAGCATGCGTCGGAATTTTGCGTGTCGGAATTGCATACACACGATCGGAAAATCCCGATAGAAAGGTTTTCCGTCAGAAAATTAAGAACAGGTTCTCAATCCAAAGTCCGTCGGAAATTCCGACAGAAAAAAAAACGATGAGCATACACACGGTCGGAAAATCCGATGAAAAGCTCCCATCGGACTGTTTCCATCGGAAATTCTGACCGTGTGTACGCGGCATTAGGGCTCATGTACACACAGACTAGGTTGACTGCCAGCCATGTAAAAACCGCAAAATGCTGCAAATTCACAGCGCAATTTTTGCCACGTTTTGTGGCTGGCAGTCAAAACGTTTGTATCCTGAATGTGATTCTTCTGCGTTCAGGAGAGGGAAGTAGAACCTTCCTTAACCACAGCAGCTTCTAAACTCTTGTAAAAGTCTGTGTTCATGGGCATCTGGGCTTTTATGGAGTTGAGTTTAGGAGATTTGGCAAAAGCTCCTAAACTCAAGTTTTTAGAAGCTGTAGTGTACATGAGGCCTTAGGGATGCTTTATTTTATATACTCCAATGCTAGAAGACATCTGCAGGATTCTAGAATACCACTGAAGAATTCAGTAGGCCTCTCAGGTGATCAAAGGAGAATGGTTAAAGTTGAAAGGTTATGCTTGCCAACTTGCTTGACTTGCATAGATATATGGAAGTGTTGTGTTAACAGTGTTCTTTTTCATTAATCTTAAAGTATAACTAAATGCAAAACTTTTTTTTTTTTTTTTATTTTATTTTTTTAGTTTCAGATAAAATGGAGATGGATTTGAATACCTGTCAGTTTTTTTATTGTGGTCTGTGCCCCCATTAGGGAGATTCACCCTCTCTATTGGTCCTGTTTAAAGTGGAGGTCCGCCCACCGCTGCAAAATTAAAAGCCAGCAGCTGCACTTACTGCAGCTGCTGACTTTTAATAATCGGACACTTACCTGTCCTGGAGTCCAGCGATGTCGGCACTGCAGCTGATATTTCCATCAGCTGTCGGGTGCATGCCGCCCGCCTCCATTGCGAGTAAGGGAACCCTACTGCACATGTGGGAGTTTTTGCCTATAGTTCTGCTTCAATTTGCATATCATTTTAACTTTTATTTTTGTCTTACAGAACATGGACCATGGGCAAGCTTGGGGTTATTTAACATATCGAGGTAGGTACTGCTAAATTAAAAATCATTACAAAAAAAAAAAACAGGAGACAGATGAAAAAAATACTATAGACAATTTAACCACTTCAGCACCAGGAGGTTTCACCCCCCTTCATGACCAGGCCATTTTTTTTGCGATGTCGTACTGCATTGCTTTAACTGACAATTGCGCAGTCTTGCGACATTGTACCCAAATAAAATAGAGCTTTCTTTTGGTGGTATTTGATCACCTCTGTGGTTTCTATATTTTTTTGCTCTATAAACAAAAAAAACAAAAAACAATTTTTTGAAAAAAAATATATATATTTTTTACTTTTATGCTTTAAAACATACCCAATAAAAAATCGAATTTATTCATCAATTTAGGCCAATATGTATTCTGCTACATATTTTTGGTAAAAAAAAAAAAAAAAAAAAATCCCAACAAGCGTATATTGATTGGTTTGCGCAAAAGTTATAGCGTCTACAAACTGGGATATATTTATGGAATTTTTTTTAAATGTTAAATTTTTTTCTTGTTTTTTTTCAGTAATAGCGGTAATCTGTGATTTTTTTTTTTTTTTTTTTTTTTTTTGTTGTGGGACTGCAACATTGCAGCGGACAAATCTCACACTAAGTGACACTTTTTGGGGACTAGTGACACCAATACATTGATCAGTACCTATAAAAAAAAATGCACTGTCACTATATAAATGACAGACAGGGAAGGGGTTAACGTCAGGGGCAAAGAGTTAAATGTGTCCCTAGGGGGTGCTTTCTAACTGTGGGGGATGTTCTTTGACTAGGGGAAAACGGAGATCTGTTGTTCCTGCTTAGCAGAAACGCTAGATCTCCATTTTCCCTCTGGCAGAACGATCGCGGTCTGCCTTGTTTGCATGGGCAGACCGCCGTTTTGACTCTCCTGAGAACGATAGGCGGGGCCCGGAGGACATTGCGTCCGCCTGACCCGCTGATTGGCTCCCACTGTGTCCAATCGCTGGCGGTGCGCACTCACCTCTGACCCCCATGGACAAAAATCGCATAGGGGTACGTGGTTTAATGCAGGAGGGCCACCCTGCCGCAGTGTATCTGCATGGAGAAGTCCGGAAGTGGTTAATAGCCATCACTGCTAGTGATCCAGTGTAAAGAAGTTATTACAAAGGAAACTTGCCTTATAAAGTTTGTTTCAAAAATTTCTGGATGATTCATTGTCAGCAGTCCCAAAATCATATTTCCTATAGACAGAAGGGTGTGGAAGTCTGCTTAAAAGGATGAGCATAGATGCACTCCGATGATTCCTTCCAGCTCGTCTTCAGCAAATCCGGAGAGTATGTGAATGTAAAGGGATCTCAGGGATGCATTTTGTTGTATAATTCTGTTTTCATAGAGCCTGTTGTCTGCTGATGACTCTATTGAGGAAAATAACTTTTTCTGACAAGTCTTAAGAACCCAGTGCAGCTTTCAAAAGACATCATCTGAAAGTGAATATGCAATATTTGCGGGGAGTTTACAAAATGTTACTACAACGCCCCACCTCCTCCTCCTCCTCCGCAAGCCAAATTGGGGTAGTTATGAAATGATAATAAAGTCCCTGCCAAAATGCATTACATTTTCCAATTTCCAGTATAAATGATTACACTGATACATTGTTTCATTTTATTTCTTTGTAGGCTTTGCAGTGAATAGCTTGTTAAAAAGTGTAGAAATTACTTCTTTTCACCTGGATTTGTCTGGGTAGTTCAATAAAGAGATCGCCTTCTATATCCCCTTCTAAAACCCAATGCTGAGTTTGAGGGTTTATTGAAATTGTGATCCTATATATACAATATGTTTTATTTTATCTAATTATCAAGTTATACTTCGATGAACTAAGGTATTTAAAGTGGAACTGCACTGCATCTGAGCACCACAAACCCAAAAATACTATATCATTTATTTTTAATATTCAAAGCAAACGCCTCCATCCATTCATGTCTCCATGCTTTATTTAGTTGAGAAATCATTTTGAAAAACACCTCCTGGCATTTCTGGCAGTGTCCATCTTGAGTAAGGTCAAATGATTCATGTAGCATTTACTTCCTGGAACCCATCTGCCCTTAGCTCAGGCATGGCCTGGCCTGAGAGCCCTCCCTGAAGACTTCTGGGATGTACAGTGGCAATTTGATCCCCTGCAGATATTGTAAGTTTGCCCACTTCGAAAGAAATGGAGTGTATATAAATATTTTTTAACCGCTTCCCGACCGCCTCATGTAGATATACGTCAACAGAATGGCACGGGCAGGCAAAAGCACGTACCTGTACGTCCCCTTTAATTTGCCTGCCCGGGGGGCGCGCGCGCGCGCGACCCAGTCGGGAGCTCCGTGACCACGGCTGCGGGACCAGCGGACCCGATCGCCGCTGGTATCCCGCGATCGGGTTACGGAGCTGAAGAACGGGGAGAGGTCTATGTAAACAAACCTCTCCCCGCGCTTCCTACACTGACTGTCAGTGATCGGCGGTTCCCTGTCATCGGGAACGCCGATCAATGACGTCAGACGTACAGCCACGCCCCCCTACTGTAAAAAAAAAACACAACACGTCACACTGACTCCTCCCCGCCCCCTAGTGGTTAACCCCCTAACTACAACTGTCATTTACATAGGAATCAGTGCTATTTAAATAGCAGTGATTGCTGTATAAATGACAAATGTCCCAAAAATGTGTCCGATGTGTCCGCCAAAATGTCGCAGTCACAATAAAAATCGCTGATCGCCGCCATTACTAATAAAAAAAAAATATATTAATAAAAATGCTATAAAACTATCCCCTATTTTGTAAACGCTATAACTTTTGCGCAAACTAATCAATAATCGCTAATTGCGATTTTTTTTTTTTTTTTTTTTTTTTTTTTTTTTTTTTTTTTTTTTACCAAAAATATGTAGAAGAATACGTATCGGCCTAAACTGAGGAAAAAATTTTTTTTATATATTTTTTGGGGATATTTATTATAGCAAAAAGTAAAAAATATTGAATTTTTTTTCAAAATTGTCGCTCTATTTTTGTTTATAGCGCAAAAAATAAAAACCGCAGGGGCGATCAAATACCACCAAAAGAAAGCTCTATTTGTGGGAAAAAAAGGACGCCAATTTTGTTTTGGAGCCACGTCGCATGACCGCGCAATTGTTAGTTAAAACGACGCAGTGCCGAATTGCAAAAAGGGGCCTGGTCCTTTGGCTGCCAATTGGTCCGGGGCTGAAGTGGTTAATCATATATGTATTTTAACGGAAGGATTTACCCCCTTCCTGACCATACAATTTTTTGACACTGCGTTGATTTAGCTGACGATTGCGCGGTCGTGCGATGTTGTACCCAAACAACAAAATTTACATCCTTTTTTCCCTTTTCCCCACAAATAGAGCTTTCTTTTGGTGGTATTTGATCACCTCTGCGGTTTTTATTTTTTGCGCTATAAACAAAAAAAAAGCGCCAATTTTGAAAAAAAGCACTATTTTTGACTTTTTGCTATAATAAATATCCCCAACAAATATAAAAAAAAAAAAACGTGTTTCTTCCACAGTTTAAAACTATGTATTTTTCTACATATTTTTGTTAAAAAAAAAAATCGCAATAATGTATATTGATTGGTTTGCACAAAAGTTGTGCGACATTATGCCGGACAGATCGGACACTTTTGACACTATTTTGGGACCATTGACATTCATACAGTGATCAGAGCTACAAATAGCCACTGTTCACTGTATAAATGACACTGGCAAGGAAGGGGTTAAACAATAGGGGGCGATCAAGGGGTTACGTGTGTTGTGGGGGGTATGGGCTCACTACAAAATGAAAGAGATCACTGCTCCTGATGACAGGGAGCAGTGGATCCCTGTCATGTTGCTAGGCAGAACAGGGAAATGCCTTGTCTACATAGGCATCTCCCCGTTCTGCCTCTCCTCGCCGCAATCACGGGCCACCAGCGAACATCGCGGCGGGTGCATGCCGCCTCCTAGGCAGCAAATTCAAAGGGACGTACAGGTATGCCCTTTTTGCCTGCCCGTGCCATTCTGCCGACGTAAATCGTTGTGTGGCGGTCGGCAAGTGGTTAAATGATAGAGACAGAATATCAACCAAAAATCCAGAAAAAAAAAAAAAACACGGTACGGGAAAATGTTATAAAGTTGCAGTTCAGTGAGTAAAATAAGTATTTGATCCCCCCCCCCCTAACAACCAACAATGTTTTAATTGTAATAGTCCTGCCAATTTTAAGAAGTTGCTCCTATCGACAACGCATTATGTGTATCCCCAGAATCTCTTTCTTCCATTCAAGACCAAAGAGCTGTCAAAGGACGTCGGGGACAAGATTGTAGACCTGCACAAAGCTGAAATGGGCTACGATCATCAGTAAGGCCCCTTTCATACCTAAGCGTTTTTTTTAAGATGCTACAGTGCTAAATATAGCGCCTGAAAAAAGCGGGTCCTTTAACTCCAGTGTGAAAGCCGGCGGGCTTTCACACTGGAGCGGTGCGCTAGCAGAACGGTAAAAAAAGTCCTGCTAGCAGCATCTTTGTAGCGGTGTATTCACCGCTCCTATACCACTCCTATCTATTGAAATCAATGGGACACCACGGCAATACCACCGGCAAAGCAGCGCTTTGCGTGGGTTTTTAACCCTTTTTCAGCCGCTAGCGGCCGAATACTGCGGCTAAATGTATCGTAAAGCTGCGCTAAATATAGCGTTGCTTTACCGCTGACACCCCCACCGCCCCACTGTGAAAGGGGCCTTAGCAGCTTAGTGAGAAAGGGACAACTATTGAAGCGATTATTTGCAAACAAAAGAAATCCAAAATAACAATCAATCGCCCTCGGTCTGGAGCTCCATGCAAGATTTCACCTCATGGGGAAAGAATGATCATGAGAAAAGTGAGGGCTCGGCTCACGGAATTAGCTTGTGAATGATCTCAAGGCAGTTGGGACCACAGTCCCCAAACAAACCATTGGTAAACACAATACGCTGCCATGGATTGAAATCCTGCAGCGCCCACAAAGGTCTCCCTTTGCAGCCTTGCACTGTCCCCCTGCAGCCTTCCCCCAAAATTGCAGCATGCTTTATATTTACCGCTGCCGCCACTGAGATCTTCGACTCCTCCCGCCGCCGCCATCTTCGGCTCCTCCGGCCGCCGCCGACATAGGCCGAGCCAAATGTGTACTCGGCTCTGCTCGCAGTCACAACCCTGTCCAGCCCCTTGGCCCGTCTCCTATGATGGACACAACACTGGGCCAATGGCGGGACGTAAAAGCTAGGGAGGCGGGACTGGGCGTGACTGCGAGCGGAGCCGAGTACACAGTACACTTGGCTCGCTAAAAAGTGCGTGTTATACGCCGATTAAATACGGTAGTTTTTTTTTTTTCTGGATTTTTGGTTATTAGTTTGTGTCTATCATTTAAAATACACCTATGATAAAAATGATGGACCCTTCATTTCTTTGAAAGTGGGCAAACTTACAAAATCTGCAGGGGATCAAATTATTATTTTTCCCCACTGTATCACATCATTTGCACATGGTTTAAAACAAGTAAATATGATCTACTTTTCTATCAGCATAAGGATTAGAAATAGTCCATGTTGATTGAGAGTGTGAATTTCCACCTTTAACCACTTTCTGACCGGCGCACGACGATGTACGTCCCTTTTTTGAAGAGGGATATCTCGGTAACGGCAGCAGCTGCTGCCACAACCGAGGTATCCATCTCTTCAGGCGCCGGTCGGCTGTCCGATAATGGTGGTCATCGCGGCGGATTCGCCGCGAGATCACCGTGATCGGCGGCGGGAGAGGTGTCCCCCACCCGCCGCTCTCCCGCGACTTCCGCCGCTTACCGGAACCGTCGGCAGCGGCGGAGGCGATCGGGTCCGTTCTCCTCCTGTGTCTAGAGATGAGTGACGCTAAGAAGGCCGCCACTCATCTCTATACCATAGGAGGGCGGAAGCGACGTCAAAAACGTCACTTCCGCCCATACCTCTTAAAGAGGAATTTTTCAAATGTCATTTTTTTAAAATGACATTTTTTATTTTTTTTTCATTGAAGTCCAAATATGAGATCTGAGGACTTTTTGACCCCAGATCTCATATTTAAGAGGACCTGTCATGCTTTTTTCTATTACAAGGAATGTTTACATTCCTTGTAATAGGAATAAAAGTGAGCCAATTAATTTTTTTTTAAAAAAACAGTGTAAAAATAAATAAAATCAAGAAAAATAAATAAGAAAAACAAAAAAAAAATTTTTTAAAGCGCCCCGTCCCGACGAGCTCGTGCGCAGAAGCGAACGCATATGTGAGTAGCGCCCGCATATGAAAACGGTGGTCAAACCACACATGTGAGGTATCGCCGCGATCGGTAGAGCGAGAGCAATAATTATAGCCATAGACCTCCTCTGTAACGCAAAATATGCAACCTGTAGAATTTTTTTTAAACGTCGCCTATGGAGATTTTTGAGGGTAAAAGTTTGATGCCATTCCACGAGCGGGCGCAATTTTGAAGCGTGACATGTTAGGTATCAATTTACTCGGCGTAACATTATCTTTCACAATATATAAAAAAATTGGACTAACTTTACTGTTGTCTTATTTTTTTATTCAAAAAAGTGAATTTTTTCCAAAAAAAAGTGCGCTTGCAAGACCGCTGCGCAAATACGGTGTGAAAAAAAGTATTGCAACGACCGCCATTTTATTCTCTAGGGTGTTTGAAAAAAAAAAAACAATATATAATGTTTGGGGGTTCTAAGTTTTTTTTTTTTTTTTTTTTTTTTTTTTTTTTTTTTTTTCTAGCAAAAAAACTGTTTTAAACATGTAAACACCTAAAATCCAAAACGAGGCTGGTCTTAAAGTGGTTAAGAAAGAGGCAATAACATAGTATAGTTAACAATTTGTGGACACCTGACCATCACAATCACACAAGATGGGCTTATTGAACATCCCATTTTAGAATAATTATTGAGCATAAATAATGGGGTCTGTGCCTCCCATAGTATTAACAATACCCTAAACTAAAAACACATAGTCTATTATTTGCAGTGGAGTCCTTTATGGCTTTGGCCATATAGTGTATTTCTCACCCAAGATCATAATTGGAGCCTATTTGAAGTAGAGTGATCTGATTGTTGTTTATCTTCTTTATTCACCCAGGTAAAGCAGTGCCTGAAGAGCAGGAGATCAGCAAAGTCATGTACCATGACTGGCGTCTTATACCACGGCATGAAGAAGAGACCTTCAAGAAATTTATCCCAGTGCCAGAGCCAGAACCCATCCGCTATATGCAGTACCCACCACTCCTGAGGGCAATGATTCTGGCTCAGTTGCAGAAAGAAGGAAAGCCTTTAACAGAACCCATGCTGGACATTGGGAGATTACGTGAATCTGATCAGGAGCTCAAAAACGAGATTAAAGTGAGGAGAGCCAAAACAGGGACACCTGTGTGATGAGGGCATGGACTTCTACTACTTCCTAAAAACCCAGACTCCTGTAGTTGTCAGCGCAATGTGGCCTGCAAGCCAGTGTGGCAACGAAGTGTATAGTATCCCTGCACAGGGAAAAAAAGAAACGCTCATTAAATTTAGAGCTGTAAACACCCTTCTGTGTCTCACATTTAACCACACCAAAAACAACATGATTAATATTCTATTTGGAGTAATGCACTGTTAAGTGGTTTTGAGTGCCAAGTGTAGGAAAGTCAATGGTGAGCCAAAGACATGGCTAAAGGGGCAAGAGTGTTAGAATATGGAGACCGAGAATTCAGACATGTTATGGGAGACTGGGAACATGCTTCAGGAGTCAGATTGAAGACACAACATTACTGTTTGAGCCCCTATACAAATCAAGGCTTCCCCATTTGTGCTCCCTACAGCCCCCTAGGGCTCATTCACCCTTGTCCTCCCTACAGCCCCCTAGGGCTCATTCACCCTTGTCCTCCCTACTGCCCCCTAGGGCTCATTCACCCTGGTCCTCCCTACTGCCCCCTAGGACCCATTTACACCTGTGCTCCCTACAGCCCCCTAGAATAATAACGTGCTAGGGTGTTTAAAGTTACCTCTCTATGCACCAGAATACATAGTGTGATTTGACCCTGAACCTAGTTGGAAGAGCAGCCACTGGCCATGAAATTTCCTCAATATGCAGCCAAACTGTTATTAAGTTATGCTGAATTTGAAATAATTTGAAGCCACAGATTCAGGTGGTAGAATAAAACATTAGATGGCAAAGGCATAGAAATGCTAATGAATCTCAGAAGGTAATCAGTTGCATAAAGAGCATCAACTGTGGACCTTCTGGGACTCATTCATTAACATTTCCAATGCATCTGCCATCTACAGGGCTTTTTTCTTCTACTACCCAAAGCTGTGACTATAAATTATTTAAAATTCAGCATATCTTAACTACTTTAGCTCCAGCTAATGTACATATACATTGCATCATTGAAGCAGCTAATTAGCCACTGGATCACCTTTACAAACAGTGGAATGGGGTGACTTCCTCCCCTCCCTGCCTTTCTGGGTTCTCTCATCCCACCGGAATGTTCCTGATCATCTCTGTGGTCTAAAGCCCCATACACACGGTCGGATTTTCCGATGGATTCTGTCCTATCGGACAATGTTGTCGGAAATTCCGACCGCGTGTAGGCACCATCGGACAGTTTCCATCGGATTGTCATACGGACAAAGTTCTATCTCCTGCTGGATAGATTTTCCGACAACAAAGTCCGATCACACCAATTCCGATCGTGTGTATCGAATTCCGACGGACAAAGTGCCACGCATGCTCAGATCACATTATAAGACCAAAGCTATTGGCTACTAGTCTCTACGTAGTCCCGTCGTAGGCAACAAACGTCACCACGTTCAGAATGATCGGATTTTCCGACAACTTTGTCCGACCGTGTGTATGCAACACCAGTGTCGGACTAAATCCGTCGGACAAAATCCGATTGGATTTTGTGGTCGGATTTTCCGACCGTGTGTATGGGGCATTAGACAGCCGTTCTCAATCAAGGTGCCTTATGAGTTATTCAGGGGAGGCTTGGCAAAATGCCTAAAATTTGTGCAACAGCATGTGGATCAGCCTTCTTTTTTGATACACAAAGCCACAGATTTTTATTGTGCAGCATTACAACCTTGGGCATTGTACTAACATCATTTGTTGAAAAGAATTACATTAGGCACCGGGACACCATCCTTGTTTGACCCCCCCCATGCTCCTCTGTCAGCACTAGGGTCATGTTAGCTGTGTGGGGCAGAGAAAATTAGGAAAAAGAATAATAGTATTAGTGTGCAAAAGTGTATTTGCTTTCAAGGTATAACTTGCCTCTATTGCTGGGTGTATTATGTGTATGAGTGCTGTTGCAATATGTAAAAATATTACTGTGACGGACCTCGTACCCAAGATGTCCGCCGTAAATGCTTCCTCCGTCCGGTACCATACAATCCAAGACCCCTTAGCTCACCCAGTCACCAGACAACACCAGTGTAGGGCACATCAGGAATGCCTCTTTATTTGACATGTCACACTTATATACAGTTGACAGATGACTCAAGCCTAACCTAATTAGCATGAGCTAATTATCTTAATCAACACTGGTCTCCATCATTCAATTGCAGGGTTAATTAGCACACACAACAATAGGTGAAATACTCTTACAAGCCAGACAATATTCATTAACCCAACAGACAGGTGGCTGGAGTTCATGAGTCATGACATTAGCGTCTCTTGCTAATATGCCAAATACACATACAGATTCTATGTGTATTGGGGGGCCAGCATGGACCTGAATCCAAGTACCACCAGCTCAGGGGTCCCAGGCTTGCAGCTCAAAGAGCACTGTTCCCCCAAATGCCAGGGCCCATAATCGCAAGGTAATAGGCTCGCATTCAGTCCCCTCCAACAGCCTGTGTCCCAGCCAGGTCTGTCACATTTCTCCCCTTTCGGCAGGAGGCTAACACAGGAGGAGACCCCAGACGGGTTGACTCCGAAGTTAGTCAGTGGTTCCAGTCCTCTAATGCTGGGATCCACACAGTACCCCAAACAAATAGTTCCAAACGGAGTATTCCTCACCCAGCCAACCTCTGCCTCTCTCAGAGAACATATCCGCCGCTGGGGAGAGGCCCGGACTGGTCCTTCTCCCTGGAGTCTTTTCAGCCGCTGGAGAGAAGACAGGGTGACTGGGATCACTCCGTCATGCTGTTGGGGATTTGGGCCGACCGCCCAGCATCCCGGGGGTATACAGGTGGGGACTGCAGTCCCATCCCCCTTTACAGGAAATCTGCCCTCTGTTAGTTGTGGGCAGAGGCCAGCAGCACTTTGTTCCGTTGCCAGCAGTTCAGGTGGGTGTAGGAGCTTCCCTACATCATCTCCTCCAGCTAACTGTTGGGGAGAGAGGCCGACTGCCCCAGCTCCCTGGAACTCCGCAGCTGGTGCTGGACAGAGGTGGGTAGCACTCTGCCCTGTTGCCAGCACTTCTGCTGGGGACTCCACATCCTCCGCTCTGGTTAACCGTTGGGGCAGGAGGCTGGCTTCCTCCACTCCCACATCTGGCTGCTGGGACAACATGTCTGTGGTATTGTCTCCCAGGTGCACGGATCTTTGCTGGGGAGGAAAGACCGCTTTCTCCACCCTGGCCGACTGTTGAGGAGGGACAACAAACACCTCCTCTCCCTTCTCCCCCTGTATCTGCTGCTGGGAAGTGATCTCCACCTTCTCACCCTGAGCCTCCAAAGCTGACACAGGTGTGGGGCAGAGGTCTTGGACTCTCTGTCCGGTGACCAGCGCTTCAGCTGGGGAAGTTCCTTGTAACTCCCCAGATACTGCTGTTGATGCTGGGCAGAAGTTAGCAGAGCTCTGCCCTGTTGTCAGCACTTCAGGTTTGGGGACAGCAATCTCCAGAGTTTCCACTGCCGATTCTCTTGCATGCTGCTGGACAGGCATATTCCTCCATCCAACCTCGTTTTGTGCAGTAACAGGTTTGTCAAGGTCAGTCAGCACCTGCTGCATCCGCCATAAGACCTCCGCGTCCATAGCTGCGGGGGCAGGTGGGCAAAGCACTCTGTTACTATGCCACATTGCTGACTCTTCAGTCAGGATTTCAGAGCTGTCTGCTGGTATTTCCTGATAGTCCCAGGCAAAGGGAGCCCCACCCTGCTGCTGAGCAGAGTCTAGCAGCTGTATGTATGCGATCTCCAGCTCCCATTCCTGAGCGGCCAGGAACTCCAAATCTTCCTGTGCCCAGAGCACTTCCGAGATGTTCAATCTTTGCTCTCTGTGCTCCATTATTTCCGCCAAACGCCACTCCAGATTACTCCCAAAGTCGGGGTCCTCGGACAGCCTCCAGTACAAAAAATCCCAGGCCATTATAATCAAAGCCTTCCGTGGGTCTGTCATCTGCTGTCCACGGGCACACTTGGGCTACATACCACCGGAGGGCTCTGTAGCTCTCGTCCAAACGCATTTCTGCCCGGATCAGCCTGCTTAACTCAGCTGTCCACTCCTGCTTCGGTTGTTCCCCCAATAACAACATTCGTACTTCATACTGCGACCAGTACCTTACATGGATGGAGGGGAGAACTTTTCCCTGGTGTCGCTGCTCACAGGCTAGCGCTTCTTTCCAGAGTTGTAGGCGGACAGAATCAAACCATCCCAGCAGGACCTGCACCGATACTGGTCCTCTGTGCTGTATCCGCATCTCTCGCAACCTCCTTCCGAATTCCTCTTCCATGACGTATCTGTACCTCTGCTATCCGGGCCTTGGATCCAGGTGATGGTTTGGATGTGTTCACGACAAGGAAGCACGATCCCACCGCTGCCAGCCAATTGTGACGGACCTCGTACCCAAGATGTCCGCCGTAAATGCTTCCTCCGTCCGGTACCATACAATCCAAGACCCCTTAGCTCACCCAGTCACCAGACAACACCAGTGTAGGGCACATCAGGAATGCCTCTTTATTTGACATGTCACACTTATATACAGTTGACAGATGACTCAAGCCTAACCTAATTAGCATGAGCTAATTATCTTAATCAACACTGGGCTCCATCATTCAATTGCAGGGTTAATTAGCACACACAACAATAGGTGGAATACTCTTACAAGCCAGACAATATTCATTAACCCAACAGACAGGTGGCTGGAGTTCATGAGTCATGATATTAGCGTCTCTTGCTAATATGCCAAATACACATACAGATTCTATGTGTATTGGGGGCCAGCATGGACCTGAATCCAAGTACCACCAGCTCAGGGGTCCCAGGCTTGCAGCTCAAAGAGCATTGTTCCCCCAAATGCCAGGGCCCATAATCGCAAGGTAATAGGCTCGCATTCAGTCCCCTCCAACAGCCTGTGTCCTAGCCAGGTCTGTCACAATTACTTTAGTTTAACATTTTAGAATGGGGTGCCTCGAGACTATATGCAGAATTTTTAAAGGACACCTTGACTGGTAATAGGTTGAGAAACCTGGTCCAAGAAACAGGAACTGATGAGTATTTTGTCACTTTTGGTTTCAACAGATGTAAACAAGCCACTACTGGCTTTGGAAAGCATCGGATTTGCATTTAAAAAAAATATATAAATTGTTGTGCAAATAATGCGTGACAAAAAAAATTGCAACAACCACCATTTTATTATCTAGGGCCTCTGCATAAAACATATAGATGATGTTTGGAGGTTTTATATGTGACAAATTCAAAGGCTTTTTTTAACCTACAACTTGATTCATTTCTTTTTTTTTTTTTTTAAATCTTTATTTATTTCAAAAAAGAGACAGAATTTTTATACACACATATGCACACACATAAACGAAGTTCACACGAAACGTGTTTTCGCCTTAAAACAATCTAGTTGATATTTTCACCCCCCCCCCCCCCCCCCCCCTTCCCAGCCAAAACGGAAAAGCATAAATAGTACCATACAACATCTATCTTTCGCTTATAGCTATCCAGTTCATCTTGTTCCTATTGGGCACCCTTATCCCTTTCGCCCCCTCTCTTGTGCTATTTGAATAGAATTTGCTAAGGTGGACTTTCTCCTTACTGAGTTATCTCTTCATAGTATCTCCACGAGTTTTTAAATTTGATCCAACTTTCCCACCTCCCCTCTCCCACCTCTTCTCTCGATTCCTCATCTCCTTTGGGTTCTGTTTTTTCCAATCTTTGCTGAATGTTCACTCGCGCTATCCACTCTCCTATCTGGGGACTCTCATTTTTCTTCCATTTTTTCGGAATTAGTTTTTTTGCCTCGTCTAGGAGGATGGGCACGAGTGAAGCTTGGTACTGCCCCAGGGGGATATCGTTCCCGTGGAACAGTACTGCCCATGGATCTTCTGGGATACTCTGCTTTGTTATCTTTTTGATTAATTCAAGGATTGATCGCCAAAATTTTTTAATTATAGGACAGTACCACCATATGTGTGCCATAGAGCCTATGTCGCCACAGCCTCTCCAGC
Organism: Lithobates sylvaticus; assembly: GCA_028564925.1. NCBI lineage: Eukaryota > Metazoa > Chordata > Amphibia > Anura > Ranidae > Lithobates > Lithobates sylvaticus. Next base: position 242,327,013 of record CM053031.1, on the reverse strand, counting down.
ACGCAGGGGAACCGTCTTTCTGATATTTACTCATCTTGACTGGGGTAATGTACCAGCCGGATATGCATTTATAATTTATTTCTGTGGTTTTTATATCTACTGCTCCCCCGTGCATAAACTTAAAAATTTTATCGCATCTGGCTTGGTTACATTGGGATCCTAGTTCTTTTTGCCATCTTTTGACACCCGGGGGGACTCCCCCTGAGCCTTCTCTTATCAGGATTTTGTATATGAGGGAGATGTTGTTTCTAGTGGATGGACGTAGACAAATCCTCTCTATTTCTGTGTAGTCTTCCCCGCTTCTAATTGGCTGGGGTAATCTCTCTACGAAGTGCTTCAATTGGGAGTATCTCCAGGTGTCAATCATCAGCAAATCCCGCATTTGTCTTAATTCGTGAATAGTATTTAATTTACCGTGTTTCGTGATATCCCTTAATCGTGCATCATCTTTCTTAATCCAATTGCCCCATGTTTTACTTCTTCCTGGCTCAAAATATATATTATTTTTTAAGAAAATCAGTGGTGAATTATATTCCCATCTATTATTACTGTGTAACTTATTCCAAGCTTTCAAAGTGACTCGTGTAATCTCATGTGTTCCTGACCCTATTTCCCTGAATTCAGGTGGATTCCATATCACTTGACCTAAATTCGTGTTGCTAAGTGTATTTTCTATATTAACCCATCTTTTTTTCCCCTCTTCTTTTGTCCATTCTATAACCCGAGTGAGTGCTATTGCATTGTAATATTTTTCAAAATCCGGTAAGGCCAGACCCCCTGATTTTTTTTCTCTTGTCAAGATTTCCGCTGCGATACGCGGCTTCTTGTTGGACCAGACAAATCTCGAGACAACGCTTTTTAAGGTCCCAAAGTACGCTCTGGGAATTGCTAATGGAAGCATTTGAAATTTATAATTTATTTTCGGGGCGATGATCATTTTTACAGCGTTAATTTTTCCAACCCATGAGAGCGATTTCGTTGTCCACTTTTTTGTCTCGTTTTTTATCTGGTCCAACAAGGGTATATAATTTATCAGATAAGTTTTTCTCAGTGTGTTTGCCAGTCTAACCCCTAAGTAGTTAATGTTCTCCCTCCAAGGAAATTGGAATTCCCTTTTTAATTGGGCCACTTCTGTTTTTTTTATGTTGATGTTCAGAATCTCCGATTTGACGGTGTTGATTTTAAAGTTGGACAACTGGCCATAGATGTTCAATACTTTAAGTAGATTAGGAAGAGTGATCCGGGGGGTAGTGAGGAAGAAGAGCACATCGTCCGCAAATGCGGCAAGCTTGTGTTCCTCATCTCCCACCTTAATCCCTCCGATATCGGGCATATTCCTTATTGTTGAGAGTAGGGGCTCCAAAGCTAGAACAAATAGGAGCGGAGACAGGGGGCAGCCCTGTCGAGTGCCGTTCTTCATGGTGAAGGCCGATGACAAAACTCCGTTCACCTTCACCCTCGCTTGTGGGAAGTTGTATAATATCTCAATCCAACTCCTCATCCTTGGGCCTATTCCCATGACCTCTAATGTTGTGAACATATGTCCCCAGTCTATTCTGTCGAACGCTTTCTCTGCGTCTAATGACAAGAATAGACTGGGGACATCCGCTATCCTACATGCCTGCATCAACAATAGTGCCCTTGTCCCATTATCCCTGCCCTCCCTTCCCATCACGAAACCAGCTTGGTCTGGGTGTATCAAGTCCGCTATCTTGATTTTAATTCTATTCGCCAGAACTTTCGCGAAGAGCTTTATGTCTGTATTCAGTAAGGCGATAGGTCGGTAGCTTGAGCAGAGCGTTTTATCCTTCCCATCCTTTAATATAAGTGTTATAGAGGCCATTAAAGCTTCTTTGTCCATTCTATGCTCTCCTCCAAGTTGGTTCCAATACTGGCAGAGCCTGGGGATTAAGATATCTGCGAATTTCTTGTAGTAAGTTAGAGAAAATCCGTCTGGCCCCGGGCTTCTGCCAGTAGGGGAGCTCTTAAGCGCCTCAGCAATTTCTTGTTCGGTCATGGGCCTATCCATGTGTAGGCTATCATCTAGTGGTAAGGCAGGGACTGCACTGTTCCTGACGAAATTCCTAGACTCTTCTAACTGGGTTTGTAAATTCTGTCCTTGTGTCCTGACATCGTAGAGGGATTCGTAATATAGTTTAAATTCATTGGCTATGTCTTTAGTAACATTAACCATTAACCCCGTTTTATTCTGAATCTTATCTATATAGTTAATTTCTCTCTTATTTTTCAACATTTTTGCCAGATGTTTACTACTTTTGTTACCCCACCTGTGTCGGTCTATGTCTAGTTTGTGGAACCATTTCCTAGCTTCTCTGTCCATTTCCATTTTTATTTCCTCTCTTTTATTCAGTAATCTATGGAAGGTATCGTGTCTTCTTGTTTTTTCATCCTTGTGTTCTTTTTCTAAGTTGCGCACTTCTTCTATCAGTTTCTCTCTTTGCTCCTTAATATTTCTTTTTTTCCCCGCTCCAATTGAAATAAAGATCCCCCTCATATATGATTTGTGTGCCTCCCACAGTGAAGCCGGGCGGGTTTCCCCAGTGTCATTTATTTCAAAAAAAGATACTATTTCCTTCCTAATGGTTTCCTCCGTGGCGGCCTCTGCTAGTAGGCCGTCATTGAGGCTCCATGTGGTTGGACTCCTTGGGGTTCCCGTGAGTCTAATAGACATCGACAGGGGCGCGTGATCTGATAGGGTCGCTATCTCGATCTGGGACTCTAATACCTGATCTAGATTTTTATGTTCCACAAAAAAATAATCCAACCGGGAATGTGTCCCATGGACCGGCGAGAAAAAAGTGTAGTCTCTAGTGTCTGGGTGTTGTATCCTCCACACATCAATTAACTGCCCGTCTCTCAATTTTTGTTTTATTGTTTTCCGTTGTCGGGTATTCAGGGAGCGTGTTTTGGACGTAGAGTCCATCTTAGGGTCTAAACCGAAGTTCAAGTCGCCTGCCAGGATAATTTCGCCCGTACGAAAAATTGTTAGACGTCTCAACATTTGTGCTAGAAATTCCGTCGGCTTTTTATTTGGACTATATATGTTTGCTAGTGTTACTTTTTTGTTACCTATTCTTCCATTTAAAAACAGGAACCTCCCTTCGGGATCTACCAGCCTGTCCCTGTATTCAAATTTGGTTCCTCTCGCAAACCCTATGGCCACCCCCTTTGCTCCTCTGGTCGGTGTATCCCCTTGGAACCACAACGGGTACTCGTAGGAGAGTATTCTGGTGCTGCTGTCTAAGGGTATGTGGGTCTCTTGTAAAAAAATCACCTGTGCGTGGTATGACTCTAATTCCTTCAGGATCTTATGTCGCTTGACCTTATCGTTAAGCCCCTTAACATTGTATGTAACAAATTTTAAGTCACTATCAGGCATAGTCTTAGGTGTAGTCCTTAGTTTGGTACAATTTTTGTATGGCGATCCATTTTATCCGATCCCGTTTGGCTGAAACCCCCTTAATCCCTCCCTCCCCTCCCCCCCCCCTCCCCCCCCCTTTTCCCTCACCCCCCCAACCCCCCGCCACCCATTTCCCTCCCCTCACCCCCTCCCCCCTCCCTCCCTTGGGTCTATTTTCGACCCCTTGTAGGCAGCGAAGCATCTCTACGAGATTCCCCCTGGCTACTGCGCCTTCAGGGTGCAGTTACAGTATTGGCGGCAGACAGTAGAGTCCCCCCTCCCAATAGGGGGGGGGGGGAGTCTACCAATGCCGCATGACCTCCCCGGGGTCCCCGCCACCCCTACCGCCTCCGTTCGCATCTAAATTTATTTTGATCTTGCCCTTTTTGCTCGGGGATATATGGGAGAGAGCGAGAGGGAGAGAGGAGAAGAAGAACAAAAAAAAAAAAAAAATAAGTCTCCCTCTCCTCCCCACCAACCCCCTCCCCCCACGTCTCCCCTCCTCTTCTCCCCCTTTTTTCTGGACTTCTTCCCCCCATCTCCCAGCCTCCCCTCATCTGACCGGGGTTTATTGTTTTAGTTCCGGTTGGCTGGCATTACTGGGATAGGGATCCCCAAATCTTGACAAAAATTCTGTAACTCATCGAGGTACTTCAGGCGAAAAGTTCTTCCGTCCTTAACCACAATCAACGCTGTCGGGAAACCCCAAGTGTATTTCAGGTTCAAGGTCCTTAAACTAGACAATAAGGGCTTCATCTGTCGTCGTCTTGCAAGGGTTCCTGCGGAAAGATCGGGGAACACCTGCAGTTCAGAATCGTCGTATTTTAGGGGATTTCCTCTGATCTTACTCCAAATTTGCGATTTATCTTCATAGGAGTGGAATCTTATGAGGACGTCACGCGGTATTTCCTCTCCCATCGCCGGGGGTTTCCTAACCCGATGGATCCGATCTATTTTTAACTCGTAGTCTTCCCCCCTATCCAATAGGGGTTTAAAGAGTTTTAGCATTTTTTCCTTTAAATCTTCCCCTCTCTGTTCAGGAAGAGACCTAATCCTTAGGTTCTGCCTTCTGCTCTGGTCTTCCATATATTCCATTTTATAAATCATATCTCTTTGATGCATTAGAAATTGCCCCATCTGTGTTCTTAATTCCTGGTTTACTTGCGCTTGTATTGTTGTAGACTCTTCTACTGTCTCCACTCTTTTTAGCAGGGCGCACATGTCTCCTCTCACATTTAGAATTTCCAGTTTGATGGAGTTCTCTAGTTTGGAGAACATCTCGGCCATGTCTGTTTTTGTGGGAATTTGTGTAATGTCTCTCTGATCTGGAGTAACTTCGGCCATCCCCACCTTGTCTTGCTCCAGTTCTAATCTGGATATCTCCGCCTGCTCTGCCCTTATTTTTTCCTGCTCTTTCTTTTTTTCCTTAGCCCCAAGTTGCTTTTTTTCCATCTCAGGGCTCTTCAGGCTAACGTCTTTGAGATATTTTTGGATAGAGCTGGAGTTCAAACTCTCTTTGGGGGTTTTGGGATCAGTGCTCCTCTGTGACCTCCCCTTCATAATTATCTCTCAAGTCGATGGGAAAAAAAGCATTACTCTCCTTACCCTGGAATATATGGTTATTTGCAACAAAATGTCTTTTTATCAGGATAGGGGGTGTCGTAGCCTCTCCTGCACGCTTTGTGTCAAGCCTTTTCCCTCTGCTTCTTCTTCTGCCCAAGTTTCTCAACCACCACTCTCTTACTTGTGCTAGATCCTCTTAATGTGTCAATGGGCTTTCACACTTCAACCGCTGCAGTTACAATTCCGCCACGTTTAACTTTGAGCCTTTATATTTAATAGGGTTTTAGATGTGCCGTAGTAGTATTTATCAGTGATTTCACTAGGCTCCTCGTTCAGTTCCAGGTGTCCTAGCACCCCGCTGTGCTTAACAGGCTATTGATAGAAATAAGAGCGAAATAAGAGCATGGGCAAGTTGACTTTGTAGCTTTATGGCTTTATATGTGCGGGCATACCGTTGGACAGAGACAGATGATTAATAATGCTAGATTTTATCTCTCTGCTATAGTAATGGTCTCCTGGCGCACAGATGTATTCAACAGCAACTAGAGTCAGGGTTTTAGCTTTATGATTTTGTCGCTTTATAACCAAAAGCAGTCCAGCCGGAGAAAAAATCATCAAAGTAGAAAAAGGAAAAGGAAACAGTCCATAGTTCAGGGAGTCCGTATTTAGTAAAGCCTTAGAGGGGTCAGGTTGACTTCATCTTTGTGAGCGTATAAATCATGTTTACAAGAGTAAAGATAGCAAAAAAGGCCATACCTTAACGAGGAATGCCCCTCAGCTATCCCCTCTAAATACCTGCTATTGTTCTTTGTAATTTTATGGCTTTATATATGCGGGCAGCTCATTGAGCAGAGACAGAAGATTGAAGTTGCAGTGAGGTATTTATCAATAATAGCACTTATCTCTCTTTCATAGTCAGGTTATCCAGTCACCCAAATATGTTCAACGTAATCAACCACTTTTGAAATCAGGATTTTAGCTTTAAAATTTTGTCGCTTTATAGCTAGAAGCAGCCCAGAGGCGCAAAAAAAACATTAAGCCAAAACAAAGAAGAAGAAGCAGTCCATGGTTCAGGGAGTTCACATTTGACAAAGCCTTGCAGAGGTCAGGTTGACTTTGTCTTTTATGCGCAAATAAATCATGTTACAGGAGTAAAAGAAGCAGAAAAAAAGTCCATACCTGAGCGATGAATTCCCCTCTAGTCTCCCCTCTAGGTACCTGCTATTGTTAGCGTGCGTGCAGGAGGGCAGCTGTGGAGGGACGGCCGATCTTCTTCTCCCGTTCAGGCGCTAAAGCGCATTGTAGTTGCTTGGGAGAATAGCTGCTGTGCTTCCTAGTGGGGCCGGAACGAGCGCCTAAGTTTGCCGATGGGCCGTTTCTCCCCTTAGGATGGAGTCTGGGGATCGGGGCTCCGGCGTGCCACTGGTTTGTGGGGCGGAATGCCGCTTGCGCGGGTCGTCCGGCGGCAGGGGTGTCCCCGGGGGGTACGCTTTCCGGCGGGCTTAGGTAGCGTGCAAGCAGGCTCTCACCTCCGCCTGTCGTTTCCCGGCTCTCATCCTCCGCCGGCGTTCCATGCGGCCTGTGTCACCGCCGCTGCCGAAAACTCCTCCCCCTACGCCGGCGTGTTACGTCAGCATGGCGTCTAGATTGGGTGTAAGGGTTGATGTGACTTGATTCATTTCACTGTCAAAGTTCAAAAGAACTAGATTTGGTCTAGCCCTGAGCATCCAAGTTTGACCACCCTTCTTCCATGATTGCAAACACCACTTCCCGTGATCCCCCCACAATCTGCAATGTTATGCCACGTACACACGATCGGAGGTCTCATTGGAAAAAGCTCTGATGGTTTTCCTGTCGGAATTCCGACGGAATTTCGCTCAAACTGTCTTGCCTACACACGGTCACACCAAATTCCGATGGTCAATAACACCCTGACATACAACACATTCGGCACTATAAAAGGGAAGTTTAATGCTTCCGGGCATGCGTCGGAATTTTGTGTGTCGGAATTGCATACACACGATTGGAAAATACGATAGAAAGGTTTTCTGTCGGAAAAATTAAGAACAGGTTCTCAATTTTTTGCTGGCGGAAATTCGGCCAGCAAAATTCCGATGGAGCCTACACACGGTCGTATTTTCCGATGAAAAGCTCTCATCGGTCTTTTGCTGGCCGAAATTCCGATCGTGTGTACATTAGTGTTATATTGTGAGACAGCCAGTCTCTAGTGAAGCCACAGCTGGTACTTGTTGGGTCACTTTTCACTCTTATCATGCAAAATGAGCAAGAATACAATTCAGATTTGCGATTAAAGTGACATTAAACTATGGTTTTAAAAAAGTCTGTTCAAGTATGTGTTCTTAACTCAAAAACATACCTTTTATTGCTATCATCCTCCTTCAAATTCCTTTTTTTGCTGCTGTGATCTGACTCCTAGAGGGTGTTGATGTTCGATCACCTTGGTACCACTGAGTGTTTCTTTCTCCCAAGATGGACTAGGACAGTGATGGCGAACCTTGGCACTCCAGATGTTTTGGAACTACATTTCCCATGATGCTCCACTACACTGCAGAGTGCCAGAGCATCATGGGAAATGTAGTTCCAAAACATCTGGGGTGCCAAGGTTCGCCATCACTAGACTAGGGCAAAGAGGTAGAAAACAGAAGGAAACAATTTCATAAAAAGTAGTTTATAGGGCCATTAAGTAGTATATGAATTATATATATATATATATATATATATATATATATATATATATAGAATAAAAATAAAGGCGGGCACATCAAGAGCTGGAGTGTCCCTATGAATGTTCCATGCTCAGCTGATCTCACTCCTGCATCTATCGCACGGATAGCACAATGGCCGGACATTTCTGTAGCTGGGTGGGTGGAGCCTGATGGGGATTCAAAGACACTAGTTCCCCATCAGGTCCACTCTCCTTGTGATTGACAGCAGGCAGTGGGAGGATGCATAGTCAATACACAGCCTGCTATTGGCAATAAAATCTTCCTGTCGTCAATCACAAGGAGAGAGTGGACTTTATGAGGAACTCATCCCTCACCTTCCTCCATCAGGCTTTGCCCACTGTCATTGTCACTGGTTGTTAGGAGGCTGTCTGCTGTACATCCTAAACATCCAGCGACAGGCGAGGTACTAGAATTGCCGACACCTGCGGCACAAGCTACTGATATGGGTGGCAGGGAATTTTTTTTTTTAATCTGACAGAGGCCATTTAAGGCCTCATACACACGGACGTTTTAACAGCGGCTTTTTTGAGCTTTTTTTGCTGCTTAAGAAGGCGACTCCATGTTATTCAATGGGCTCATACACACCAAGGCGTTTTTGAGCTGTAACAGGCATGGTCGTTTTTAAGCTCCAAAAAAAACAAGGACCAGCGCCTTCAGAGGCTCCAGCGTTAGAGCTGTTTTGACGCCGACGCCGAGAAAAGCTCAAAACCGAAGTTTTTTTTAGCGTCAGCATTTTTAAGCTGTAAAAATGTCTATGTGGGTAATTTGAGAGTAAAAAATAGCAGAGGGATGTTTTTTTTTTTTAAAAAACCTGCCTTAGTGTTAACGCTTAAAAACGACGTTGAATGCGCATTGGCGACAAATCAAAACACTAATAAAATCGTGTTTTAACGCTGCTTTTATTCCAGGTGTTGTTACTAGCTTTACAGCCCGTTTTTTAAAACGTCCGTGTGTATGAGGCCTTAAAGTGACGCTCCATCAGAAAAATACTATAGCTGGTGACTTTTAATATTAGGACACTTACCTGTCCATGAATCCAGAGAAGTCTCTCCCCGAGCCGATTTTTCAATTGGCTCTCGGGTGCTGCTTCACAGCCGACTCCCTGCTGCGCACTTGTGAAGGAGGAGGGGGCCAGGAGGGGGGAAGGAGGAGGGGGCCAAACTTCTGATTGAGTTTGTCTCTGCGAACTCAGCTGGAAGTGGGAGCGGGTATCTGTCAAACCCCCCCCTCCGAAAGGTGCCAAATGTGGCAACGGAGGGGGGAAGAGGCATCCCCTTTTGCGGATAGGGTGTTATTGAATTCCCTCTGTTAGGGTGGATTCAGACCTATGCATTTTTTGTGCTTTTTGCATTTTGCAGATTTGCACTACAGAACGTGTTCCATAGGAAACCATGGTAAATGGACTGTAGTGCAAATCTGCAAAATGCAAAACGCACTAAAAATGCATAGGTGTGAATCCAGCCTTAGGCTCTACTTTAGAATCCATTTAGGGGCCATTCAAATTGAATGGCACTGCACAATGGGTAGGTGAATTGCCATGCATTGTGGTAACGTGCATTTTAGCATGCATTGCCACAACACACAAGAATAAATGGGCTCTCATTACAAAGGATCCGTCCTTACATCAGTGTCCTCAGCAGCGGAGCTCTCCTTTACATCTGTGTCCCCCAGCAGCGGAGCCCTCCTTTACATCTGCGTCCCCAGCATCGGAGCCCTCCTTTACATCTGCGTCCCCCAGCAGCGGAGCCCTCCTTTACATCTGCGTCCCCCAGCAGCGGAGCCCTCCTTTACATCCGCGTCCCAAGCAGTGGAGCCCTCCTTTACATCCGCGTCCCCCAGCAGCGGAGCCCTCCTTTACATCCGCGTCCCAAGCAGTAGAGCCCTCCTTTACATCCGCGTCCCAAGCAGTGGAGCCCTCCTTTACATTTGTGTCCCCCAGCAGCGGAGCCCTCCTTTACATCCGCGTCCCCCAGCAGCGGAGCCCTCCTTTACATCCGTGTCCCCAGCAGGGGAGCTCTCCTTTACATTTGTGTCCCCCAGCAGCGGAGCCCTCCTTTACATCCGTGTCCCCCAGCAGCAGAGCCCTCTCCACCGAACACACGGGGAAAAGAGTCCTCGCGGCGACGGCCATCTTTTTGTAGCCGTTTGTCTAAAAACATTCCCGATTTCCAGGGACAAAGTCAAAATCCCGGTAATTTAATTGGGAGCAGCTCCGATCGGCAAACTGCAGCGGCTAATGTCTAAACACATCCCAGTGCAATCATCACATTTCATCCATCCTTCATAAGTTTAAACATTCACGATTTTCCAGGGACAATCCCGATTCTGGGACCCTTTCCCAGAATCGTGATTGTCTCTGGAAAATCGTGAATGTTTAAACTTATGTAGGATGGATAAGATGGGATGATTGCACTGGGATGTGTTTAGACATTAGCCGCTGCAGTTTGCTTTTTGGACACAAGATGGCGCAGTGAAATAACTCCATCCACCCTAATGCAGGTACTGTGCATGCAGACACGTGTTAATCGCCTTTTTTTTTTTTATAGAATCGCGGAGGAGGGGGGTGTGGCTGCGTGCGCGTTCCCGAGCATGCCGGTGTTTTGGTGACGTGCGCGGCCCCGTCTCCTCCTCGCTCCTCTCGCCATGATCTGTCTGATGCTGACCGTCTTCGCGCACATTTTCCCCTCAGGTAGGTGAGGGGTGGGGGAGGGGACGGTGCTGGGGCTCCTCCTTTTCAGGGTGTGCAGTCACGGCGGGCCCCATGTGGCTCTCAGGTTTGGGTGGTGTTGCTTGTGGCGCCCATTGTACTGAGAACATGCAGACAGGAATAGGGGAGAGTCCATACAAAGTGCAATAGGAGATGATTGTGTGGTGACCCCCTGTTTGTATGATAATGGTGTGGGGTGTTTTTTTTTTTTCCTCTCAAAAACGTCCCAATGATTATCGATTGTGTGCCCATTAACTGTCCGAAAAACAATCGAACTGTCTTAATGACTAAATTTCGGATGATTTTTTTGTAGTGTGTATGGCCGCCATAAGTCTAACAGCTAAATGTGTCCATCATACATGACATGAGCGCATCTCTGCACCCAGGGATGAGGGGGTTGGCTGTACACTGATAAACGTTTACTCCTATACAAGGATCCATCTGTGGCCCTCGATACAATCTCTGTAGGAGGCTCCTCTGTCTCTGTACACCAATGTTCAGATGTGCGCTCCCTATATACAGCTGTGACCGGTCACTGCGCTCAGATGTGCGCTCCCTATATACAGCTGTGACCGGTCACTGCGCTCAGATGTGCGCTCCCTATATACAGCTGTGACTGGTCACTGCGCTCAGATGTGCGCTCCCTATATACAGCAGTGACTGGTCGCTGCGCTCAGATGTGCGCTCCCTATATACAGCTGGGACCGTTCACTGCGCTCAGATGTGCGCTCCCTATATACAGCTGTGACCGCTCACTGCGCTCAGATGTGCGCTCCCTATATACAGCTGTGACCGGTTACTGCGCTCCCCATATACAGCTGGGTCCATTCACTGCGCTCAGATGTGCGCTCCCTATATACAGCTGTGACTGTAAAACCCCTTGAAGCAATATTGGTAATATCGGGTACCTTTGTGCCTGATACCGATACTTCTTAAAAGTGAATATTGGCCTCACCAATAATCGGTCGATCCCTACTTTTAAAGTGATTTTTTTATTTTTAAAACAACAAACATGTTATAATTACCAGCTCTGTGTGATGGTTTTGCATCAAGCAGCCCAGATCCTCATCTTCTGGGGTCCCCCACCCATGCTTTTGGCAACACCTGCCTTCAGGGTGCCCCAATAGCAAGCTGCAAAGTACAGTATAGAGGGCCCCTATAGCAAGGTGAAAAAAAACTTCTGCCCTTAGAACCCCTCACTTCCTGCCCAGGACTACATGTCCCATGAGGCACTGCTCCTCACACATTCACAAGTTCTCAGGCACTTACTGACATGTATGGATGATGTACTGAGCTGTATGTGTGCTGCACCCTATTTCCTGATATGTAAACAAATAATGCATTCTATATGCAGGCCAACCAATCGGCTGACCAACTATAATCGATTATTAATACAATTGTCAACTATTTTAAATAATCGATTAGTTGTCGATTTAATTCATTACCGTATTTATCGGCGTATAACACGTACCCCAAGTTTAGGAGGGAATATTAAGGAAAAAAACTTACATTTAAATGCCCATCATTGCAGCCTTGTCCAGTGTCCATCTGCAGCCTTGCCCAGTGCCTTTGCAACATTGCTAGTCTAGTTGCAGCACTGCCCTGATTTAAAATTGGCGCCGACCACATACAGAAATCTTTCAGGTAGTCTCGGCTCCTCTTGCAGTCCCGTCCACCTCCACTGATTGCGAGAGGAGCGAGTGCCTACAACGTACAGAAAGGGTCACAGTCAGGGGCGGGACTGCGAGAGGAGCCGAAGTACACAGATTTTTGTATGTTGCCGGCGCTCGCTCCTCTCGCAATCAGTGGAGGTGGGCGGGACTGCGAGAGGAGCCGAGTAAAGTCGAAGTGCACTCGGCTTTCTGTATCTTGGCTCCGCTCGCTCCTTTCTTCAGAATCAGCGGAAGATGGGTGGGGATCGGCGTATAACACGCACCCACGATTTCCCCTGATTTTAAGGGGAAAAAGGTGCGTGTTATACACCGATAAATACGGTAGTTGTTTCGGCCCTGATGGTAACAATGCTGACAGAGTTGCATAATAAAGAAAAGTCCTCCCGGTCTGTTTTTAAAGTCCATCAAAGATACCACTGCCTAAAAAAAAATAAACAAAACTATGGGTAGCTGGTGAATATACATTTTATCTTAAACATAACAGTCATTACAAGTAATAATACAACCTAGGAGCACCTACATACCGACTTAATACACACAATTACATAAAGGTTTTAATACTTTTACAGTGGGCCTCTTTTATGCACTCATATACGAACCAGCAAAATAATTTTCTAGTCTTAGGAAATATATATTGTTGTTGATATATAAAGCACCAAACCTGGGGATACAGGGTGGGGGGGATCCTATTCAGAGCTCATTCCCAGCATATCCGCTGATAAGCATAGCAAAAAAAAAAAAAAAAAAAAGCGAGTCCCCGTGTGATTTAAATATATAAAACGGATTACAATCACGGAGAGCTGTGACGTTTTATTATTCACCTTCTTTTTTGAGGGGTTTAGTTTTTTTTAAATGCTGTAGAATGGTAAGACGTGTACAACAATTAGGACTGGATACACATTGTTACCTGTCTGTTCTCTCTCCAGCATGGACGGGGATTAATGAGCGCACATTTTTGGCCATAAAGCCAGATGGGTGTCAGCGACGTCTGGTCGGAGAGATCATCCGGCGATTCGAGAAGAAGGGCTTCAAACTGGTGGCCATGAAGATGATGCAGGTGAGTCACTGAAGTAAAGGAGACGTTTTACCAAAGTGACACAAAGAACTGTTTAATGTTCCCATCCAACCAATCAGGTTCCAGATTTAATGGTTCCAAAGCTAGAGTGATGATGAAAGGTGAGGGGGGTCGCCATGATGTTACTAACATCAGTTTTTGAATAGATGCGGGCAGCCCTTTGAGAAATGAATTCTGATGAATCTCGGTGTACTCCTCATGCCTGGTCAGACGCTGAATCTTAGTGACCCAACTAGCAAGACAGGTTACAAATTAAAAATCTGCAAAATTTTTGCGCTGACCCTGGGATGATAAAACGCAGGTGATGAATTATTATTTTATTTTTTTAGATGCGCAATAGTAGAATTTTTTTGCGCAAAATTTTTGTTTTAACTACTTCCCACCCGCCACTGCACATATACGGCTGGGTGGGAGCCTTCTACTTCTGATAGGACAGTCCTGTGTAATTTCCGATAGAAACCTTTTCCGTCAGAAAAAACATGCTCTCAAATTTTTGCTGGCGGGAATTCGGCCAGCAAAATTCCGATGGAGCCTACACATGGTCGCATTTTCCGATGAAAAGCTCTCATCTGTCTTTTGCTGTCCGAAATTCCGATCGTGTGTACGCAGCATAAATCCTTGTTTTAGTTTTGCTCTGCACAGCATAAATGACTGGAATGAGACTACTTAAGCCAGGTACACACAGGCTAATTGTTGGGTAAAAGAAAAATGGCTGACATTTGGCCCATGTGTATGTTGGTCTGTCCAACAGAAACCGGTGTACTATCATTAGCCGCCCCCCATCACGAAGTGTCCGCTGTGTACTGCGCATGCGCAGTACACAGGACACCCATATTCCGAAAATTGCCGAGGATGAACGGCGCCTGCGCCGTGAGTCCACTTTCAAGCCCCACCATCCAAGTGGACATAGAGTTAGAATATTAAAGAGCCGAGCGCAGCGAGGCCGTGCCCAAAGTGTGGCGAGCCCGCGAGGGGCCCTCTAAGTTTGACTAACCCTATGTCCGCTTGGATGGTGGGGGCTTCACCTTGACTCACGGCGCAGGCGCCGTTCATCTTCCGACAATTTCCGAAAATCTTCGTGCTGCGCATGCGCAGTACACTTCGGACACCTGGTGACAGCCGGACACTTCGTGACAGAACACCGGCAGAGCATCCTGGATAACCAGCAGCCGACCCCACTGCCAATCAACACTCTCAGCCAATGGTGGGGGGGAAGGAGTTTGTTAGATTGCTGTACTTCACATAGTGGGTACAGCAACTCCGACCAGAGCTGACCATAAGCAATAAGAGATTTTTTTTTTTTTTTTTTGTCAGCACACCTTCCATTTATTATTATTTTACATGGTTTATAGCATGCCAACAGTTTGCATAGCGCTTTGCAAAATAAAGAGACAGTAGAAGTAGAATACAATTTGTGACAAGGGTTGCAAGAGATCATACATAAGCCCTTCTACCTGTTAGTTATCAAGCGGGACAGATTAAATAGACAAACACTAAAGGAAAGGTGTCAATTGCTTTGTGTGAAGGGGTGCAGACTTTAGGCTGGGTTCACACTTATGCGAATTACATGTGGGTTTCTCCGCATCCAATTCGCAAAGCAGGAGATTGTGACCTTCTCTCTGTGGAGCCGGTTCACACATCTTGGCAGCAGCTCCGGGGCAAATTGCACAGGAGGTCTGTGCGTCTTTTGGTCCATTTCATGTCTGGATTCAGCCCAAAATAAATCGGGCCATATAAATGGAATAAATAAATGCACATCTAAAAATAGTGTATTATTTTTTTTTTTTATTCTGCACCCTTTAAGGCAGATCACAGGTGCAATGCCAGGGCCCTGCAGACACTCATTACAGCTGTCTGTACAGTTACTGAATGGCAGGAAGAGTCAATGGACTATAAGAGAGCTCACCAGCATCCTTGTAGTTCATTGAAAACTACAAGCTGGCCAATGATTCTTGTAGTTCATTCATACACAGAACTCTTTAAATTAATGACATGGTCGTGTAGATGGAGTCCCACGTGGCCATGGTGTTTTATAATTGTGACCGAGGGTTAGGGGAGAAGATCCCCAACCCCTCTCCCCCCCCCCCCCCCGATCGCTGTCGCAGGGAGGTGGGGGGGGGGCAGGCAGAAGTCTTTGATCAATGCAGGTAATTGCTGGCTGTGGAACATGTTCAGAAAGGTGAACTTATTTTTTAAATTTAGGTACATGTAATGCTTGCATTAAAGTCCCTGACTATGTATAATTTGTATGTACTCTAGGGCTGTATCTATGACTTATTTTTTTTCACACAGGCATCAGAGTCACTGTTGAAGGAGCATTACTTCGACCTTCGAGACCGTCCATTCTACCAGCGTCTTGTAAAATATATGGGCTCTGGACCAGTGATTGCCATGGTGAGAACTAAAGAACCCCATTAGTGCACATTGGCACCTGAGTTTACCATCGTCCTGGTGTCTTTTATTGAACAGGAAATTAGATTTTTGCTAAAAAAATAAAAATAAAATACAGATTTCTGTTGATTGTGTCAACAATTCAGAACTTTCCTGTATTATTTTAGGGAGTCTTCTAAATTTTTTATTGTGTACTACAAAACGGGTAGTATGATGTGGAGATGAGGAGAGGGGTGAAATTTAGTAATTTTACCAACAGATAACTGAGCAGGGCTGACAGAATTTATTGCCATTTCAATTCAGAAAAAGAGCAAAGGAGCTGAGTATATTTCTTGCAGTTATTTGTCTATACTTGCAGGGTCTGTAAAGTTATAAAACATGGGGAAATATGCATTATTGCACAGATGTACGACTGTTTAATTATTTTGCCATGACATACACTTTTTAAATATGACATTTTCATGCTACATTGAATCTTTTATTATGAGAATTAAATACAGGGTCCTGCTCCCATTCCTTGCTGTTTTAAATCTTGCTCAAACATGTATTATAAATAAAATACATTTTATAAATGCTGGTGCTTCCTGTGCCCCCACACAATAGCGACATTAAGCTGCTCTTCAGCTTCTATAATACGCTGTCAGATATTCCAGAGCCATTCAAATTTCATTTACATTCATCAAAGTGTCTGCAAGCACTCAAGGTCTCTAAAGGGGTTAAATCAGGGGTCTCAAACTGGCGGCCCTCCAGATGTTGCAAAACTACAAGTTCCATGAGGCATTGCAAGGCCGCCAGTTTGAGACCCCTGGGTTAAATGCTACCCTAATAGAGTGTTATAAGTGTAAAAATTACGCGCCGGTACCGAGTACCAATACCTTTTGTGGTGCGATTTTTGCCCATACAAAATGAATGGGCTCAAATCACACTGCAGAGAATTGCATGCAATTTGAACAGGCATGTGGTGCGATTTCTGTCCAGATCGCATGCGGCTTCCTGCGCCACTTATGTGTGAACCCAGGCTGAAGTCACTATGGCAAACCTCGGTTAACACGGGAGGGTTGGGGGAAACCGCTTGGGATTCGGACAGGAATCTCATCGCATTTTGGGTGTCGAAGCATTTGCATGAGTACTCGTGCAAATACTTGGTGTCGTATCGGTGCAACCCTAGTTTCAGTGCTAGTGCTTCTCCAGTTTGCAGATCCCGCTGGTTAGCGCTCCAAGTCTTGCTTTCGGCCCCACAAAGGTGATAGTACTCCTCCTCTTGTACAGTTTTTTTTTTCTGCCTATTCAGTTTGCAGCCTTTCCTGCAACGCTACCCCCTCTCTGCAGCTCGTCCACCCTTAGGTCGCAGCCCTCTCACAGCTGCTAGTCTGTCCTCAGCCCAGAGCCTCTAACAGTTCTGCCCTTAGCCCGGAGTCCCCACCATCCTTGTAAAACCAATTTTTATTAAATAAATGAATACTACTTGCAAGTACAGTAATGATGCACACTTTAAAGGGGTTCGCTCCCACAGGTACTTTCTGTCTGAGTCCAGCACCAGAAAACAGACCCCTCAAGGGAAATGCTGTCTCCTGTCATGCTGCCACTACTGACACAATGCATTTCCCTGTTTCTGCTCTGAAGGAATAGCTTGTTATGTCATGTCTTGTGCTTCTGAATGGGAGTGGCTTGGTATTATTAGAATAAAATTATATTAGTGTTCCTGGAGACTCTTCCTGTCCTGATCATTTTCTAGGCCATTTATGCATTTCTGAAATGTTTTCATCCATTTTGAAATTCACCAGGTATACAAAGCATGATGTAGTTTTAGATTACATTTTGTGTGTGTAATAATGCATTTTGGTTTCTGCAGGTCTGGCAGGGGCTGGATGTAGTGAAGACTGCTCGTCTCATGATGGGGGAGACCAACCCAGCTGATTCCCTGCCTGGTACCATCCGAGGGGATTTCTGTGTAGATGTCAGCAGGTAAGTTACCTCAAGGGAGATCCTCCTATATTTTTAGGGCCCTCATACAGAGGGTTCCTGCCTTTACACAGCTTCCAGGTTTTCTAAACAAAGGCTATTGCAGCACAGCCTTCATGAAATACAATAATTCTGTTTGGGAAGCACTCCTTCTTTTTTTTTTTTTTTTTTTTTTTTTGGCCTCTGTCACACGGACGGTCCGTTCAGGTCCGCCTGTCAGTTTTTTTTTTTTTTTTTTTTTAGGCGGACCTGAACGGACGCTCCATAGACCTCTATGGAGGGACGAATGTCAGTGGTGACATGTCCGCTGACATCCGACCCGCTCCGATACCAAAAAGTGTGATGAGGTAAACCCTATTTTTCCATCCGCCATCGG
This sequence comes from Lithobates sylvaticus, assembly GCA_028564925.1. Classification (NCBI taxonomy): domain Eukaryota; kingdom Metazoa; phylum Chordata; class Amphibia; order Anura; family Ranidae; genus Lithobates; species Lithobates sylvaticus. The sequence continues at coordinate 242,309,098 of CM053031.1, read as the reverse complement.
ATGAAAACTGACTCTACAGTCCGTCTTCATCCAATCCCCTATAGGGGAGAGCGACGCTCTGACAGGTCCGTCCCTGCAGAGACAGACCTGTCATCTGCCTGCTCAGCGGGGATCGACGGAGCGATCCCCCGCTGAGCAGAGCCCGTACACGGGACACGTCCGTGTGAAAGGGCCCTTACACTGATCAGGTTCCAGTCTGTTACTATAAGTGTCAGTGGGATACAGACCTGCTTCTGTTTACTGGGGGGGGGGGGGGGTGAATACCTCCATGCAGAATGGCCTTTGACAGAATAGGGAGTTTATACTTTTATTTTTATTTTTTTATTATTATTCAAAATTCAATGCTCTGTGTAATTCTCTTTAGAGAATCTTGAATTCTTTTTATTTTTTTTACATTCCCAGCATTCCTAAATTCTAGATTAGTACACATGAAAATCATGCCCAGATTCATTTAGGCTGTACCCATGTCCATCCAAATAGCACTCATGTTTGTTTACTGCAAGCCATTGCATTGCTATTGTATCCCACTCATGTAGGGATGTATGGTGTAGAAATGGCTTCCTCACAATGGTAAACTGAAAGCTAATTTAGGATAGGACACCAAAAACATACTTGGAGTGGAGGACGCCTATCTCTGGCTGCCCCGATGACTGCTTTCCATTAGTACTGGAAAATCCATCTTGTCTTTTGATTCCTTTTTTTATTTATTTTTTGTCCCCTTCCACACCAGTTTACATACATTGGAAACTCCGTTCAGGGCTGTGTTTTCTATAAGGGATTAGTGGGCCAGTACTTTGGGTGGCAAGGTTAATGGGCGTGGCACCAAGCCTCACAAATTATAAACTGCGATGACTTTGCCCTGATTTCTTTCACTCTTTTTGTCCACTTCTGGACATGTGTGGCTAAATTCTGGAGAAAACTGTAAGGTGAAGAGGGTGCAGGAGATGTTGCCCTTGACTCAGCTTGTTGTTTTGTAGTGCTCGGTACAGGTGAAATGTAAAGCAGGCAGTATGCTGCCACCAGCAGCACTTTCTAGCATTAAGTCTTACTAAAATAATCACGGCACAAGGGGTGGAATTTTACAAAAGTGGCTAGGCAGCATGGTATTTACATTTTTGACTTTCCTCTGTGTTCACTTGCTGCATACTTTTCTGGAGTCATTGAAAATGTAATTTTTATTCTAAATCAGCAAAATACATTCCATGTGAATTAAAACAGATGGTGTTCAGTGTCTTACACATTTTTTTTTTTTTTGCTCTCCCATGACTCAGAATCAGCCAGCGGGCTACAGAACAGCGGTGACTGACAGTTTTGTTGAAACCCCAAACTTTTCCTTTTTGATTGTTTGTTTTTTTTTTTTTTTTTTTTTTATTTTTTTTACTTTTACTGTTTAAAGAAAATGTTTTGCAGTATTGTAGGTATTACACTCCAACATCCCACCCCTTTCTGATACACAAGCCTAGTTGGGAATCTGCTTATGGAAAACGGTTGAATTTTACTTTCCTCGTTTTCGTTCTTCTTTCAGGAATGTCATACATGGCAGTGACTCCACAGAGAGTGCTGAGCGCGAGATCGCCCTGTGGTTTAAGGATGACGAGCTGGTCTGCTGGGATCACAGCGCTGAGAGCTGGATCTATGAATAATCTATTAAGGAACAGAGAATTTTGAGTACGCGGTGGATTGTTCTCATTAGAAATAACAAAAAAAAGTGGAAAATGTAATGCAAACTAAGGGGGTTACAATTTGTAAATTTGGTTCCTGAGGGGTATCTGCAAGCACTTAATCTTTCCGTCCAATCAGAATTTATCCAAGGTAGGAAAATGTTGCCACTATTGTACCTCCAGCTCTCATATTACAGAGCTTTTAACCCTTTCTTGTAAAAGATGAAAAAAAATTTTTTAATTGTTACATGGTGCAGACACACTACATAGCACTGTTATTGTACTGGCATTAATAAAGTTTACAGGGGTTAGTTCTGCTGATTTGCCCCCGCTTACACCAATAGCAGTGACCTGTTAGCAATATGGATAAAAGGAAAACCTGCACAGCTTTAACCTTTGTGACCTACACATACTGTGGTTTTCTTTAAATGGGGAAACTGGGGTTCTTAAAATGTCTGTGCTGGAATGACATCTAAAAACTTGAATATTTTTGAATGTATTTGTTAAAGTGCTTTTTGAAACCACAGACCCTTGTATGAGATTTGTGTCTGATAAACTTGTGATAGCCCAGCCGGCTGGGACTTGTAGGTCCATGTGTTGTCCCATTGACCAAAATATCATGACGCTACTGCTATATCTGTGAAAGCAGACTTGTAGCAAAATAACACGTCTATCCATCTACACTCCTTTAAAGAGAACCTGTTGCTATGCCCAGTGCTAAGTGACCGGTTCCCTTGAAAGGCCACTGGTACCCACCTTTTGGTGCACTCCTTCATCACTTCAGTCGTCTGATAGAGCCTTCAGAAATAACTGGTGATTAGGGGTTTGCTGGAGTGTGTAAACCTCTAGGGCAGCCCACACAATTAATTAATTTTCTTTTGTTCAATGGGTTGAATGAGAGAAAATTAATCAAGTTCTCCCATCCACACACTGGAGGTGGATGGGGGGGAATCCCTCCCTTGGAACTATTGTATTCTGACAGCGGGGAGGCTTCCCAGCCATCAGAATACTCTTAGCACCGCTGGATACAGCCGATGGCACTGGTTGAGCGAAGATTTTCCATCATCCTGGTTGTACGGAAGTCGATTGAAAGATCCTTTTATAGCTGGCCTTATTCTTGTAGGGATTCAGTATTCCTGAGCAGCCAACTGCTATGGCCTGAACACTATAGGGGGGGGGGGGGTGCAGGGGGTTTAAACCAGGGCTCCAACAGGCAGGCAAAGTGGTGGAAAAGTTGAGTATCAGCGGGTTGGAGGTGGGTCCCAAGAGAACCATTCTCTTTATCATTTTTTAAAGTTTCAGGTAGAGCAATGAAGGTTTAGAACCAGTTTATAAACAAGAAGCTATTTAAAAAAAAAAAACTTTATAACACCAATTTATATTAGTTTGGGAAAGCGATTCTCTGTCAGGTTTTTGACCCCCCCCCCCTACCCATTGCAGGGGTTTTCTTCATCTCTTCTAGATAGTGTTCATAGGAAGGGGAATTCTCATAATTCGGGGTACAGATGCCAATAAAAACCTGACAAGAAGTTCTAACCTTACATCACGCTGTTGACAACTAAAATAAAATTGCTGGAGTTGCACTGTAAATCATGCCCTGGCGTTACCTGCCAGGTCTTACACAGAATGTTGCCCCCAGTAGATGAAAACTCCCTAAGGGCTCTTTCACACGGACGTGTCCGTGTACGGAGCCCGCTCTGCTCAGCGGGGGGTCGCTCCTTCGATCCCCCGATGAGCAGGAAGATGACAGGTCTGTCTCTGCACTCTGCGCAGGGACGGACCTGTCAGAGCGCCGCTCTCCCCTATGGGGGATCGGATGACGACGGACCGTAGAGTCCATCGTCATCCGTTCTGCAGACGGATGGAAAAATAGGGTTTTCCTCCGGCACACTTTTTTGGATCGGAGCGGGTCGGATGTCAGTGGACATGACACCGCTGACATCCAACTCTCCATAGAGGTCTATGGAGTGTTCGTTCAGGTCCACCTAAAAAACTGACAGGCGGACCTGAACGGACCGTCTGTGTGAAAGGGACCTAAAGTGTCGATTTCTGCATAGACTTCAGAAGGAGACTTCTCATCAATGGTGTTGTGTTCAGTGGCTTGGAAAGTGGGAGGGGAATTTACTCTCTCCTTTCCAGATACAGCTTTTTGTCCACACTTTTTTTTTTATTTAATAAGCAAGTCCACCTTTACAAGCATGTTACACCTGTAATTAGAGTGCAACATGTTCCTAAGCACCATCATACCACCCCCAGAGCCCAGTGACAGAAGGTGGGGATTCTTCTCCCCTGCAGCTGTTGTCACTTTTTTTTTTTTTTTAAATCGACAGGGCTCCGCCCCTATAGCCAAGTCATTCATTCATTCATTCACAGTGAATGATTGAACTAAAAGTCCATTCTTCCACTGCAGCAGACAGACTTGTAGATCTCAGAATATGAGTGTGGCAACCAACACACTTGTAGTCCATTGAATCTTTCTCCAGCTTTCTACCTGAAAGCTAGAGAAAGATTCTTCTCTAGCTTTCAGGTAGAAAGCTGGAGAAAGATTCAATGGACTACAAGTGTGTTGATTGCCACACTCATATTCTATAAGCTGGGGGGGTGCAGGAGCCTGACATTGCACCTGCGATCCACTTCTCGCGGGGACAATGCTTTGCAGGCTCTTGTGGAAAAATGAATAAATGCACATTTTTTTTCCCCTGAAAAATTATATGTGCCTTTTTTTTTTTTTTTGCGATATGGCACAGCGTAACTTTAACTGGCAATTGTGCGGTCATGCAACGCTGTACCCAAATTAAATTTTATGTCCCCCTTTTTTTCCCCCCACAAACAGCTCTCTTTTGGTGGTATTGGATCACCTTTTTTGCTGCGCTATAAACAAGAATAGACCGACAATATTTTTTACTTTCTGCTATAAAACATATCCAATAATTTTTTTTTTTTTTTTTTTATATCCAATAATTTTTACTAGTAATGGCGGCGATCAGCAGTTGCCATAATGCGGTGGACATTTTGACACTTTTTTTTTGGGGACCAGTGACACTAATATAGTTACAGCTAATATGTACTGTCACTGTACTAATGACGCTGCCTGGGAAGGGGTTAACATCAGGGGCAATCAAGGGGTTAAATGTGTGCCTAACTATTGTTTGTGTACTGTAGGAGGTGCTTTTACTAGGGGAAGAGATGGAATTTGTTCCCTGCTTTGCAAGGACACAAATTCCATCCCCCATCAGAACGGTGATCTGCCTTGTTTACATAGGCAGATCATTGTTCTGTCTCTCTGCCTAATTATATATATATATATATATATATATATATATATATATATATATATATATATATATATATATATATATATATATATATATATATATATATATATATATATATTAAAAAAATGTGTGTGATCCGGCTGCAAGGTGATGCCCTGTAGCAGTAAAACTACTATAGAGCTGTTAAGGACAGTTGCTTTAAAGTGGAACTCCAGACCCATCACTTACCTTCTTTTTGTTGTCTGTCCAAGTTGGAGATTTTTCCTCACTTCATGCACTCAGTGACATTGTGGCCAAGACAGGAACAGAAGGGAAATCTTACCAATGGAGACATGGACATCAATGAAAACCTGATGGAGGTTGTAACCCCTCTTACGCTATTAAAAAAAAAAAAAAAAAAATGCCTAGAGTGGCAAGTTTAATAACCATGGAAAAGGTCTCAAGAAAATGCACATCTGTTGTCCTTTTACTTATGTCAACGAGCATTCTAGGTGAACACTGCATTTTCTATTCAAACCCATGCAGCTGCATTTAAATGGAAAATACTATGATTGACTAGAAAAGGCTGCATTTGAACAGTTTTGCTTGCAGTACAAACACAGGTTAAAAGGAGGCGCTGCGTACAAAGAAAGCAGGTCAAACAGTTTCTGAACTGTGACATAAGCTCTGAAGAGCACCGGCATAATTACTGGAATAAGTACAGCCCTGATGTTCACTTTGACAGCCTTTTGTGCAAAAAGTGTGTATGTCTACAGATTGTATGGGCAGGAATGGGTTAACATAACAAAAGGCCATCTACATTGTTTACAGGGATAATGATTGTTTTGTTTTTTCTTTCATTTTGCCCCTTTTTATAATAAAATCAGTTCCACAAAGCATTCCACTTGTGTGTATTTTTTGTATCCCATGAGCCAGTATAACAATACAGGTAAGAAAGAACTAAAGCAGCCCATAGATGAGGTTTTTTTTGTTTTTGTTTTTTCAATCGACCAGCAAGTTGGATCAATTTCTCCATCATTATATATGTGGATGGGGGAATCCTCGCCGCTAAGGTAATGTATTCTGAAAGCAGAGAGGTTTTCCCCCTGCTATCAGAATACACTGCTGGCTATAGCCTGTAGTCCTGATTGAGCAAGGAAAATCCGACAGGCTGGTTGTACAAAAGTCAATTGGTAGAACCGGCTAAATTTCAATCCATGTATGGTCAGCTTAAAGCAATTTAGATCGTAATCTCCTTGAGGGCAGAGACTGATGTGAATGTAAAACAATTATGTAAAGCTCTGCGTAAATTGATGAAGCTATGTAAGTACCTGTAATAAATAAAAAAGCCCTCCAACCAAATCAGTGCAAAGCAGAGTAAAGCCTTCTTAAAGTGGTTCTGCACACAATTATTAGTATTTTTTTTTTTTTTTTTTTTTTTTTTACAATGATTTTCAATCTAAGTTTAAACTCACTTTTTCTGTGTCTGTCCGGTATCCATGTCCGTTTTGTTCATCCAATCTGTACTTTTAAAATGTAAACCACTGAATTTCCATTTGGCTTGTGGGCATTTGAAGCCCACAAGCAATCACTTCCTTGTTCCCATTTCGTTATATCTACCAGCATGCCTCGCTAGTTCCCGCGCATGCGCACTGTCAACAGCGCCGAGCGGCGTAAACAACTATGTCCATGAATCACGTGAGATTTCACGTCGGCTGTCCACACTGACTCCTGGGATGAATGACACCAGATGCCAGGAGACAGTGCGGCAACTCAAAGGAAGTGATGCGGATACCCGCACAGACCCCGCCCACAGCCGCAGACACAGAGGGATGTGTGGAGAGACTGGGCTGAAATTATAAGGTAACATTAAAAAACAAACAAAAAAAAACGCCATTTAGCACTATTTGGATGATAAGAAAAATAATAACCTAAAGTAAAATCAGTGTGTGCAGGACCGCTTTAAAGTGGATGTAAACCCGATTCATTGAATTTGAGCTGGGCACATATATCTGCAGTGTTTTGTTATCGCTCTTCAAAGCACTATGTCCCATAGCTTTTTCCTGCTCCATTCTTCTGTTATCAGCCTGATAACTTTTGACAAGCTCTCTGAGACCGGAGATAGAACTGTGTGTCGGGGGAGGTTGCTATCAATAGAATAGCAGACTACTAAACTAGTCACAGGCAAGCGCTGCATGTGTGGGGAGGAGGTTATGTGTCTTTCCTCCAATCAGCTCAGTGTCTAGCAATAATCCCCTCCTACAGATGAATGAGGAAGTGAAAAATCTAACAGGTCATGCACTTTCTAAATGGTATATAAAGCTGAAGACAGCAGATATACATGTAAAACGTATGTAGGGAGATTTGTTTCATCTCTGTAGCTGTCAAAGGGACCCTTGAAAAGTCACGTGTCTAGTGACGATACGCGTGGGGGAATAGCCAGTGACGTCGCCAACAGTGCTTTGTGTGTACTGTCGGCGCATGCAGAGATTTCAGCTATATGCTCTATGCAACTGACCTTCTATATATGCGATCTACTCTGCGGGAAAGTGTGAGTGAAGTTCACCCTAACATTATAGGGAACACTGTATTATACTACCTGTACAATGGTCTTTGTCTTTTTGTTTTTTATATTGTGGGAATCCTTTGAAAGTTAGATGCCTATCCACATTAATGAGCAGCAGCATCGCTGAATGAACCCTATGGGGACACTCCTCATGGTCTGTGAATCAGTCTAGCCGATGTGAAGCAATTAGGCCCCTTTCACACTTATACGTCTTGTCCCACAATTTGGGACTGCAAAGTAGCATGACAAGTTGTTCCCCATGCTTTCCAATGACAGCCATTCATATTGTTCCGACTTCAAAGTAGTCCCTACACTACTTTGGTCCGATTTTGATGCCACTTACACAGGCATTCCTTGAAATTGCGGCAAAAATCGCGGCCGTGAATCGTGGTAAAATTGTGTGACTTTGAAGTCGCACAAGTGTGAAAGGGGCCTTAGCAAGAGACTTTTTGGTTTGCGCATGGTTGTTTTCTACAACATTGAGACTTTTTGTGTATTGTGCTCACCTAATCTATGTTATCAGTGAGTTTTATTGGCATTTGGGACTGTTATGGTGTAGGGTGTATTTGTTTAAATATTTTACACTTGTTTCTTTATTTACAAATTATTTATTATCACTATTTATTATTGGTGGTATATAGTGCAATATTGAAGGGTCAATATCAGAGCATTATTATTTTTAACCTTAAAACAGAGGCTATTCACGTGTCTCATTCTATCACAAATCCCCAAAGCAGGATTGTTCCTCATTTCAGGACAGTGGGCCATGCAAATCATTGCGTTACACCCCATCTGCCAGAAGCACATCTAGAACCGCTGGTGTATAGAGCAAATCTAGCCTAATATTATAGAGCTATTTATTTCATACTGCACACAGCTATTTCAGGTTCTTTGGCCGTCATCAGTGTGTCGGAGCCCAAAGAGACGTTACAACCATACAGGTTTCCCAAGACCGTAGCAACACGAGAGAGAGAGAGAGAGAGAGAGAGAGAGAGAGAGAGAGAGAGAGAGATGGTTCACTATGATGTCATTTTGTAATACATTTATTACATACATAACAATTACATGGTGTTAATGTCACAAGGGGCAAGAAAGCAGAGAGCATTATTGATACAGCAGTCTTTACATAATGCCACCAATAGAACCAGAGGACAGACAACACACAATGCGGAGTTTACAAGCCTTATTGAAGAGACACGTTGGAGCGCCCCCTTGTGACACTCTCTTTACATACGTCACCGCTGTAGGTAGAATGAGCCGTTAGAGCCAAGCTTTGAATACTTTTGCTGGCCGGTCAGAATGTGCTTTTTTTTCAGTTATATAACCCCCCTGAACTCCAGAAAGGCCTGCAGCATCTGGTACTGAAAGCAGTCTGGCAGTGCGGGAGTTCTAGGATCACATGCAGGGAAGCCATCTAGGGAAATAGCACTTGTGGATTAAATTTGTTCTGTCCCAGCACTGCCCTTAGCCAGAGGACTATTATTACTATGAGACTTTTCATGCTGTTCTAGGGCTCTGTTTCCAGTAAATCAGGTTAAAGTGTGTCTGGTCCAAAAAATAAATGGTACACTTCTGCACTGTCCCCCCATGTTTTGTCTCTTTAAAAACGCGACAGTTTAGAAAAATAATGGTTGTTTTACTGCCTCTGGTGTCAGCGGTTTCTGAATTTATGACCAGAATAAGCATGCAATCAACATCTGATTAGCAAACTTGCTTCTGATTCGATTATTGAAACCATATGATAGACTTGACAGCCAGGCAACTAGCATTTTTAGAAGGGAAGGTTAGCAGTGCAGCATGCATGATAGTCTTTTCAGCCCATATGCCTAAAGTCCTTGTTTGACAGTTTACAAACTTTGGAATTTCTTGGGGAAAAAATCGATTTTGGCCAACAGGAAGTACATTTTGGAGGGTTATTTTTCAGGTTAAAGTGCATTTAGTCACTCAAAGGGCGGTCAGCTATTATGGAAGCTGGATTATTAATCCTTGAATGATCTTGTGCATTTTGGGTTCAGATTAATGAAGTCTGAAAATGGCAAAAACGAGAACAGTCCCATCAACAATCATGGTACCGATCTTATTTTATTTGCCAATTCATATATCTCTTACTTCTACAGAAGTAATGGGACTTCTAGAGTAGGATCACATGAGAAATCTAAATGGCTGTGATTTTATTTTATTTCTGAAACGCCTCAGCAATGATTTCTGCATCATCTCTGTGTAGCAGGTGGTGGGTAACCAATGGTAGTGTTATTCAGAGTAGGTCCTTCCTCTGACAGCCTCAGAGTAGGTCCTTCCTCTGACAGCCTCAGAGTAGGTCCTCCTTCTGACAGTCTCAGAGTAGGTCCTCCTTCTGACAGTCTCAGAGTAGGTCCTCCTTCTGACAGTCTCAGAGTAGGTCCTCCTTCTGACAGTCTCAGAGTAGGTCCTCCTTCTGACAGTCTCAGAGTAGGTCCTCCTTCTGACAGTCTCAGAGTAGGTCCTCCTTCTGACAGTCTCAGAGTAGGTCCTCCTTCTGACAGTCTCAGAGTAGGTCCTCCTTCTGACAGTCTCAGAGTAGGTCCTCCTTCTGACAGTCTCAGAGTAGGTCCTCCTTCTGACAGTCTCAGAGTAGGTCCTTCTTCTGACAGTCTCAGAGTAGGTCCTTCTTCTGACAGCCTCAAAGGTTAAGTGCATCTCTATGAGAAAATGTCATGTCCCCCTCCCCTCATACCTGGTTGAGTTAATGCCAGTTACCATAAGATGATGCTTTCTGTACAGTGCATGCCTTTATTACAGTGTGGGAAAACATGTGGAGGTCATTGGGCTGAGGTCATGTCATCTGAAGAGATGCCTGTAATGCATTCTCTGTAGTGCTGGTGCCCGGTTGTGGTTTCCTGCATAAACCTGCATGCTCAGTTGATACCAATTTGCATATTGTGCATCAATCGTTTGGAAGACGCAAAGGTAAAACAAGGGCAAAGAGCTATTACTTATTAGGGTTAAGAACTGTGCAATGTGATCTTTTCATTCCCAGTGAACCTGACATGACAGAAGCTCCGGGGAGATACACAGGACACTCCGCTTTTCTCAGGCTCAGTGGGGCCAAGGAATGCCTGGACACAATGAACACTTCTCCATGCTGTTGTAACCAATCACAATTATTTTAAGGAATGCCTGCCTGGTCTGCAGTGTGAAAAAGCCCTTAGCTGTAGGCAGGCAAGGACATCTTAAAGCAGAACTCCAGATATAAAAGACACAAGTTAATTGTGTCTGTGTATTCACTTTAACACCAGGCCTTTTCTGACACGTTTTGTTTACACGTAAAGATTTCTTCTTTTTTTTTTTTTTTTTTTTTTTTTACTTAGAATGCCCAAACATTTTTTTTTTTTTTTTTTTTTTAGCAGAGGCCCGAGAATCAAATGGTGGGTTTTGCATTTTATTTTTTTATGTAACACAATGGGGGTTATTTACGAAAGGCAAATCCACTTTGCTATACAAAGTGCACTTGGAAGTGCAGTCGCTGTAAATCTGAGGGGTAGATCTGCTGATTTTGTTATCCAATCATGTTGCAAGCTGAAAATGCTGTTTTTTATTTGCCTTGCATGTCCCACCTCGCATCTACAGCGACTGCACATACAAGTGTAGTTTGCACTTGTAGTGCAAAGTGGATTTGCCTTTAGTAAATAACCCCCAATATTTGCACAACCTTTTTCCAAAGCAAATTTTTGGGAAAAAATATACCTAAATGAATTTTAATGCACACAATATAATGGTCATTTTTTTTTTTTTAGGTAAAAATATAAAAAGATGGTGTTACGCCAATTAGATACCTAACCTTTCACGCTTTAAAATTGCACACGCTGGTGGAATGACGCCAAATTAAGGTATTTATTGATATCTCCATAGACGACGCTCTAAAAGCCTTTACAGGTTACCAGTGGAGAGGCCTGGTACTAGAATTATTGCTCTTGTTCTGACATTCGGGTAATACCTCTTGTGTGATGTGATCGTCGTTTATGTATGCATGCGGGACCAACGCATGCATTCACCTTTGCGCACGAGCACGGTGGGCCAGTGGTGCTTTCAGTTTTTTTTTAATTATTTTTATTTCTGTAAAAAAAAAACATTTTTATTACTGTTATTGCTGTCACAAGGAATGTAAACATCCCTTGTGACAGCAATATGCAGTAACAGGTACTCTTTATGGAGAGATCTGGGGTCTGTCCCCTCTGCATTTCATCACACCAAGATCGGTGCGATCAGATGCTTTCCTATTTTAAACATGGTGCTGTTTACATTCGGGGAAACTGGAAGTGACAAAGTACAGGTCACCTCCAGTTTCCTATACCATAGGGGCTGATGGGGGAACTTCCGCTCCTCAAAAAGCTCTATGGTAAGCCGGCGGAAACACCGGCTTCAGTTCCAGGTTCTCCGGCAGGATGGAGAATCTGGAGAGGCACCACTAATTACAAAAAAGCCAGGTGCCAACGGAAAAAAAAACAATAGCAGGATGACGCCTGTAACTGCAGGCATCAATCGGGTATACCACTTGAAAGCCGCAGTGTAAATATACGTATTGCGGTCTTCAAGTGGTTAATACGTCTTTAATTTTTTTTTTTTAATGCAGTACAAGTTCCTGAATTTGATTTGATATCAGGCTCTTGCATTCCCCTAAACAGCAGCATGGAGTTTGCATGTTCTTCCCGTGTTCACATGGGGTTCCTCTCACATTCCAAGCCATACTGGTAGTTTAGTTGGCTCCTGCCTAAACTGGTCCTAATATGTGTGTACAAGTTGCCTATGCACCAGTGTTATCAAATTCTGCAAGCCAATCCCAAGCAAAGTAATTTGGGAGGGTTGAGGAAAGACCTGGCAACCTACCTCATAAAGAAAACCGCCATAGAATTGCTGAGAGTTGAATATGAATGAACGGACTGATCACAACAGTACTGGAGAAGGGATGGGCAGAACTGGGAGCCAATCAGTTGTGGTGCATGCAAAGGTGTTGACAAGAAACATGCTGATAGGAGGAGAGCGCAGATTGACAGAAAGATGATCTTATCTGTCTGCAGCTTCTCTTTTCACTGTCCAGTCACTGCCTGGGGGGGGTAGAGACAAGAGCTTTAAGGCTACTTTCACACTGGAGCGGTGGGGGCGCTGGCGGTAAAGCGGCGCTATATTTACCTCCGCTTTACCGGCGTTTTAGCAGCGCATTTCGGCCGCTAGCGGGGTGGTTTTACCCCCCGCGAGCGGCCGAAAAAGGGTCAAAACCGCCGCTGCAGCGGCGTTTTGCGGGCGGGTTCGGAGCGCTGCCCCATTGTTTCCAATGGGAACGGGCGCTATAGGAGCGGTAAATATACCGCTCCTATAGCGAGCCAAAGATGCGGCTTGCAGGACATTTTTGAGCGTCCTGCAAGCCCTCGGGCTTTCACACTGAAGACACAGCAACAGCTGTTTCGGGTCGGTTTACAGGCGCTATTTTTAGCGCAATAGCGTCTGCAAACTGCCCCAGTGTGAAAGGGGCCTAAATGTTACTTCAGTACAGCAAAGGAAATGTAGGTCTCTTCCCTGCCAGAAAGGACTGTCCTGTGTAGCAGAGCTCTGTAAATTTCATAATTAGATGGACAGAAATGCAAATCAATTGGCACTTAAATAGCTCACATATGTGTATTTAAGGTTCACTACACAGTGCATAGACAGGCACACAAATATAGCCTAGGTTTTTTCATCCCACTGTAGTGCAAGCAGGTACAGCCTTATGAGAGTGGCAACTCTGCTCTGAATTCAGGAGCAGTGCAGCATTGTTGCCACAACATCATAGGAATCTGCATTAGGATGACATCAATAGCAGGATCAATAGGTATTTGTGGGACTTTGCAGGGGGAATAAAAGAAATCTGTAGGTGAAGATTCCCTTATAATTAAGCTCTGCAGCACTTTTTTTTTATGTGAGACCATTGCTCTGCTTTCATTTTGATGAATGCTCTATTTAAGCCCAGTATAATCCACTATTTTCAAAGGGGGAAAACTCAACTTGAAGAAAAAAAAAAAAAAAAAAATAGTGGCCAAATATATTTATATGAATACACTGTATATTGCTTCCCTTTATAAACAGACCTCCTCTGGCGTATGTATGGGAAAAAGGTGAGCCTTGTATGATAATTTGTATCTAATGAATTAGATTGGGTTGAACATCAATAAAACACAGTATAGAAAATGATCTGGCATCAAAGCAGAAAGTCTCATAAACAACATGGAAGTCCATCCCACACAAGATCCTTTTAGCAGTAAGACAGATGGTGACCATCTTCAATATAATGCCACAAAAGACACCAAGGACAGTTCTGCGCAGAGAATAGTTGTATCATGTCTGTCACTGAGTAAACCATCTCCTGGGAGGATCCAATCAGAATGGAGTAGAAATAGATGGCATTTCCAGGACTTGGTGGTGGCTTCAGTGGGCTCTGGAATGGAGGGAGGTGCTGGGAGCATGAGATAGGAGATGTAAGAGGAGATTCGGGAGTTTACAGCAGTGCTGGGTCCAAGTCTCAGTTTTTTTTTTTTTCCAGCGGGTGCAGAAAAGCAGGAGGCGTCTTGGCATTCTGGGAAAAAGGCGAAGGGTGTGTTTATTCCGGGACATACGACACCTGCCACACAATGATGTGGCTTCTCTCTGCCTTAGAAAGCACAGGTTTGTTCTGGTTGCTATCATCTCCCGAGTGCTCTTCTGTCTCATCGTCTTCCCCGTCCCCTAAAACAAAAACAAAAAAAACAATTGCCTCTTATCTCTTCATTCCAACCTGTGTAATAACGACAAGTACTATATATACTCGAGTATAAGCTGACCCGAATACAGGGGGTCACCGACTTACGAACGCCCGACCTACGAACATCTCCTACTTACGAACCGGCGCTGCAGGGACCCTCTGCCATTTTCCGTGGACCGTCGGCCGCTCTGTGCATGCGCGGCCAGACGGAGCCTCGGAAAATGACGGCAAACATCGGAAATGTCCGTAATTGTCGGTCTGCGCATGCGCGGCCGACTTACGAACATTTCCGACTTAAGAACAGGAGGACAGTTCCTAACGAGTTCGTAACTCGGGACCCCCTGTATAAGCTGAGGCACCTAATTTTACCACAAAAAAATGGAAAAACTTATTGACTTGAGTATAAGCCTAGGGTGAGAATTGTGCAGCTACTGTAAGTGAAAAGAGGGTCAACAATGCCCATTTGCATGCCTCACTGTGCCCATTTGCATGCCTCACTGTGCCCATTTGCATGCCTCACTGTGCCCATTTGCAGCCATAAGTCCCCCGAACTTCAAAGTTGGTAGTTAAGGGTTCCTAGATGCCCCCTAGCTGCAGCCCAAAAAAAAAATTGGTGGTCTCTGCACCCAAAGGGCCCCGAAATAACATTGCTGCAGATGGACACAATTGACCGAATTTGGGGCCCTGTATCTCTGGGCCACTTGGTGCTAGGAACCCCAAATTTGGATATGTTGTAGTGCTAGTTCCACTGGGTTTGGGGTTCCTGGCACCAAGTGGCCCCGAGATACGGGGCCTCAAAGTCGGGTCGGAAAATGTCATTCTCTGCTGCAGAAAAGTGCTTGACTCGAGTATAAGCCGAGGGGGGGTACTTTCAGCACAAAAAAATGTGCTGAAAAACTCGGCTTATACTCGAGTATATACCGTAATTATTTGTATTAAAATATATCTAAAGTCAAAACTTTTTGTTTTGGTAAAGATATACATACTTACCCCAGTTGGACAGGTGCTGTTTGTAGCAATTTTCCTAGCATTGCTCTTGCCTCTGTAGACAATCCCCATAAACCTCTATGGAGATGTCTCCTAAACTCCTCTTGTTTCCATGGGGATTGACTGAGTAGACATGACCAGAGTAAAGACATTTTATTTCGCTAGGGTCTAAAGCTGGCAGCAAGTTGCAACTGACCTATTCAGGTAAGTGTGCATCTAGGGCTCGTTAAAGTAATATTAAACCCTGAGTATTTTTTTTGTTTTTCTGCTTAGCACATGGAGCACAATAGAATAAACATTCCCCTATTACATAGTTGCATAGTAGGTGATGTTGAAAAAAAAGTCCATCAAGTCCAACCTACGTGTGTGATTATATGTCAGTATTACATTGTATGTTGTGGTTGTTCAGGTGCTTATCTTAAGCCCCATACACACGGTCGGACTTTTTCATCAATTTGGTCCGATCGGACAAGGTTGTTGAAAAATCAGACCGTGTGTATGCACCATCGGACAGTGTTCGTCGGTTTGTCCGTCGGACAAAGTCTTATCTCCTGCTGGAAAGATTTCCCGTCAACCCGGTCCGATCACACCAAATCCGATCGTGTGTACGGTTGTCCGACCGGACAAAGTGCTACGCATGCTCAGATCACATTACAAGACCAAAGCTATTGGCTACTAGCCTCTACGTAGTCCCGTCGTAGGCAACAAACGTCACCACGTTCAGAATGATCGGATTTTCCGACAACTTTGTCCGATCGTGTGTACGCAAAACCAACATCAGACAAAGTATGACGGACATGGTCCGACGGACCTGGTCCACGGATTGTCCGCGCGTGTGTATGGGGCTTAATAGTTTTTTGAAACTATCGATGCCCCCCGCTGAGACCACCGCCTGTGGAAGGGAATTCCACATCCTTGCCGCTCTTACAGTAAAGAACCCTCTACGTAGTTTAAGGTTAAACCTCTTTTCTTCTAATTTTAATGAGTGGCCACGAGTCTTGTTAAACTCCCTTCCACAAAAAAGTTTTATCCCTATTGTGGGGTCACCAGAGCTATAAAAAGAAAAGAAAGGGCGCACCAGCCTTGTGCATTATCCTTTGGATATGTATTTATTAAAAGTGATAAAAAAGGAAACTACTCACAAACGACTGTAGAATTCTTGCAATAAAATATTGGCCAAGTAGCAGCATATAGTCTGAAACGAACAGTGCTCTCCAAAGGTCACAGAGGAAATCACAGTATCACTACTAATGGCTCCTGCTGTCTAAGTACTGCTTCCCTGAGCTAACTAGGAAAGAATTAGTGGACAGTGTAGTCTCCATTCAGCCTCTTAGCTTGGAGAAGTATGCAAGGGAGAGGAAGAAGGGGAGAGGATGTTATATGCCAATGTAATCTCCCAAGCCCTTATCCCCCCCCCCCCCTAGCCCTCTAACCTCTTGATCCACCTTCACCCTTACTCTATTCTGGCTTTGGTGCGCAACCCTTTTTTCATTTGTGTCACCCCCCCCTCCAACTACCCCTTGGTTTCTACTTGGTCCTTCCCTTTTTGAACTTATATAAGATGTATACTTTTCCACTATATGGATATTGTAGGGCCCAGGGGATGCCTCATTATTGTTGGGAACCTCCTTAGGACCCTCTGGACGTTACGGCCTCGGACCATGACTATCTGTTGCTGTTATACCCGCTCCCAGGAGGTTTTTCTTAAATACCGTATCTTCTTTGCCTTTTTTTGCAAACTAACGCTTGTAACAGTTGTTAAAGCTAGCCCCTGCACGGGCGGAACTTTTGCATGTTACCTTCTTGTAATAACCAAATAAACACTATTGAAA
This sequence comes from Lithobates sylvaticus, assembly GCA_028564925.1. Classification (NCBI taxonomy): domain Eukaryota; kingdom Metazoa; phylum Chordata; class Amphibia; order Anura; family Ranidae; genus Lithobates; species Lithobates sylvaticus. The sequence goes on along the minus strand of CM053031.1, from coordinate 242,292,050 downwards.
CAGAAAATGGAGTATAGACCAGTTTTTCTGTCAAAAGGCAAATAACCTACGAAATGATGCCCTGATAGAAGTAGTCATTCCCTAAATATATTCTGCTTCGCTGAAGAACCATTGCCCCAAACCCAGAAAGCAGTCCAGGAGATGGAGAACTGTAGCTTCCATCTGAGGCTTCTCACCTATAATGCTTCCTGAGATATCCATAAGCTGTAAACTGTTTAGAATCCAGAACAGGATTGTGGCTTGCGGTAATAGACTGATGTCATGTAGAAACTTAAAAGCCTTCAGCACGAGAAAATGTTTCTTTCACACTCATTTGTTTTGGACTCACCAATACGGAAGTCAATGTATCCCTCTCCTCCGCTTAGTACTAGCACATTCTTTAGTTTTTGCTCCTCAGTTGTTTCTGCAGATGGGGTGCCCGGGTTCTCAGACGGACTGTCCAGGATGCTGCCGTTTAGTGTGGCCAGAACATTACCTATGAAACATACAGAAGGTTAGTATTTTTTGAATATAAGTTTTGATAAATTTTCTATTACCATACAAACTGGTTGATGCTCACGCAGGACAGACATTTATTTTCTGTTTGTGTACATTCCAATTTTCTGTTCTGAAGATGGATCTGAAGTCTGCCCAGCAGGAAGATGCACCATCAGTAACTACGGTACTTTTTCATGTTGAGACTGCGATACTTCAGTAAATGGTGTGGGGCAAATGCAAGGAAGCGGGGCTTTGTGACACCATGATTGCTGACATTTCTTAATGTTGCTCAGCACTTTATTTAAAATGTGTCATTATGGATAGATTCCCTACAACATTTGGTTGTAAGAGTGGTGCAGTGCAGCCAGAACAGGTCAGTTTTTGATCAGGATTAAAACGGAGCTCCACCCTAAAGTGGAACTTCCACTTATCGGAACCCCCCCCCCCCCCGGTGCCACAATTGGCACCTTTCAGGGGGGTACAGATACCTGTATAATACAGGTATCTGCACCCACTTCCGGGCGTAGATAGCCGCAGAATCTGCGCGTACTTACGCCGATTCCTGTCCTCCCCCCGCTGTCTGCTGGGAAACACACGGATCCCAGAGACAGCAGGGAGCTTCCTTATTGCGCAGCGCGACTTGCGCATGTGCAGTAGGAAACTGAGAAGGGAAGCCGCAAGGCTTCACTTCCTGATTCCCATGCCGAAGATGGTGGCGGCAGCACCCGAGAGACAATCGACAGATCGGCTTTTGGGTGCCGACATCACGGGGGCGCGCTGGACGGATAAGTTCCCATATTGTAAAAGCCAGCAGCTGCAGTATTTGTAGCTGCTGACTTAAAAATTCGCCGGACTCCCTCTTTAAGTCAGGATTGCATCAGTTTCAGGTCAGGTTTACATCAGGATCAGGTCAGGATTTTATCCAGTTCACAACTGAATGACATATGCGATTCAGAAGCGTTCCTATAGAAGCCTGACTTCACACCTGAGTCAGGCCGCACCGCTCAGCAAACTGACAGGAATCTTTTCCAATTTGCACTGAATCTGCACGCTTGCTGCACCGGACATATGCAAACAGGCACAATAGAAAGCAATGTTCTTTCACGTGTCATGCGAATTGGATGCAGTTCAAAATGCATCCAATTTGCATATGTGTGATCCTAGCCTAATACAAGTTTGCATGAATACATTTCTGGCATGTCACAATATGTAGCAAAATAAAATTTTGCACAACAACTGCACCTTTTATCAATAAAAAGCAGTTCAGCTCCTGACTTGGTTTTGACAATGTCATTGGTCTACTGCAGGCAGGAATAGAATTTCCCCACTCTCCTCTCCACCACTGATCAGACTGTGAAGGTGAGAGGCTGCAGCATGGGCTCTTTTTTCTTAGACATTGATGAACCATGGAAAGAGTTGCTCAGGTACCAGGATTAAAGTGGTTGTAAACCCTCTCCTATACCCAGTGAAGTGAATAGTCTCAGATGATTGTATAGCTGTATTGTAGTGTATCTCTGCATCCAAAATGTAGTAAAAGTATATACTGTATAACTTGACACAACCTTCAAAATCTATTCTGTCAAGCAGTGACTGGATCTGGAACAAGGCTGCTTTACAGGCTAAAGAGAATAATTTTATGGGTAGTCACTTGGTTAGACCAATTATTATTTTGGCTTTTAGTAGAGCTTCTATAATTTGAGGTCACAGACAAACAGCGAATTTGGGAATCCCAGAACAATATTTTAGTGGCACGTGGGACCTCTATAGGCATTGCTCTGTGAGGAGTGAGACCACCAGTGTAGAAAAGAGCATGGTTGGAAGCCAACAGAATGTTCACTCTGAGCTTTATCCGAGGACAGTGATTTTGTACCATGTGGGGCTCAATACACCATTTTAAGATGTTCCAACCAAGTCCCTTTCAGCCCATAGGGGATAATGAGATTTGGAAAGAAATGTCATCACAATATGTATATATCCAAAATATGATAGATTATCTTGGCAAGATCACCACCAACCTCTTTATTTTCACATTAATAGATTTCTATTATGGACTTACCTGGTACCGATACAAAGAACTTGACAGCATCACGGTGGCCATGGAAGCAGAGCTGTGCCTGGGCCATGGAGCAGTATGGGATGAAGCTCCCAGCAGTCTTGTCACTGTTTTCATCACTGTACACATGTATTACTCCTCCAGGTCTTGCTCCCTCTCCAGAAGAAGTGGGAGATGTCTTGTTGGCTAAGGATACAGATTAGTCATTAGTTTCTCTGAAAATGGTCCCCACAATACTAGGAACGGCTGACTAGACAGGTTGTCCTATTCTAACAAAACTCTATTTGTAGAGAACTACCATAGAATAATTACTGCAAGCTATTGTTGAAGTGTCAGGCCACCCAAAATAGTATTCCCAGGACACCTTGAAAAGTGTCAGGCCACCTAAAATTGTATTCCCAGGACATCTTGTGAAGTATCAGGCTACCCAAAATAGTGTTCCCAGGACGCCCTAGAAAGTGTGATGCCACCCAAAATGGTATTCTTATGGCACACTGCAAACTGTCAGGCCACCCAACATGGTGTTCCCAAGACACCATGTGAAGCATCAGGCCACCCAAAATGGTGTTCCCAGGACACCCTGGAAAGTGTTAGGCCACCCAATATAGTGTTCCTAGGATGCCCTCAAAGGTGTCAGGCCACCCAAAATAGTATTCCTAGGATGCCCTCAAAAGTGTCAGGCCACCCAAAATGGTGTTCTTAGGATGCCCTGGAATGTGTCAGAACACCCAAAATGCTGTTCCTAGAATGCCCTGGAAAGTGTCAGGCCACCCAAAATAGTGTTCCTAGGATGCCCTCAAAGGTGTCAGACCACCCAAAAGGGTGTTACCAGGACACCCTGGAAATTGTCAGAACACCCTGGAAAGTGTTAGACCACCCAAAATAGTATTCCTAGGATGCCCTCAAAAGTGTCAGGCCACCCAAAATGGTGTTCCTATGATGCCCTGGAATGTGTCAGGCAACCCAAAATGCTGTTCCTAGAATGCCCTGGAAAGTGTCAGGCCACCCAAAATAGTGTTCCTAGGATGCCCTGGAAAGTGTCAGACCACCTTAAAGTGGTTGGGAGCATCCAAAACTTCAAGGTGGATTAAAATAAAGCCATTAACTATGGCATTTTGCCCCTCAGTGATATATGAAGACAACAGGTGCACCAAACTCCATCTTTAAAGAGAATCTGTCAAGAAAAAAAAAACTGCTGGTATAAAATGCAGGCACCTTTTCCTTAACTGCGTCAATAAGAGTTTATGGTAAAGCTATTCCTTTCAGGGTTTTTATATGCAAGCCACTAAGGCAGCGGTTGGGTGTAGGAAAGGTAGGCATGCATGATCACATGTAAGCTTTATACTAAAAACCCATCCTTCTAGCACTTGGCAACAGGGAAGGGAATTTCCACAGGGAAAAATGCAGCAATGGTTTCTAAAAAAAATTTGCAGTTTATTTAAAGCTGCTGTTCATACAGTGGGACATTTGACACAGTAAAGTCACAAAAAAGGGAAGGAAAGTAATTTGGTCCATTAGAAAATACTCCAGCATTCTTCTAACACCATGAAAGGGCTAGCACTGCCCTAAGATCTTTGTGCGCTAACCCTAACCTAATTCAAAGCCTCTCCACATATAATAGCCTGAAACGCTAGACAAACCTACTGAGAAACACATTTCTTGTACACAAGTTTCGTTTTTAGACCAGAGCAAAATCTTCCACATTAATATGTAACAAAAAAAAAGATTAAAATTTACTAAAACATCAAAAAATACAGAATGGTTATGACGTTGTGTGGCTGCTGTGGGTGAGAGTATCCACTGATTTATGGCTATACTTTTTTATGATTATTAACTGATATGTTAGAATTTGTATTACAATAAACATTTATTTTGCACACAAATACTTAACAATATATAAATTGCTATATTCCGCATTTAGGTGTAGGCCGGACTGCTGCCTCCCCTGGAGTACTTCAATTGAAGCTCCCATGTTAAAAGATTGTGTATATGTAGGGGTGGGTGATGCTGCCCGTCAACCTAAGGAGTGATCTTCTACTGTGGGTCACTCCTCCCAGGTAAATATGCAATGGATGGGTGATAACTACTCCCTTCACCTGAAGGGTAATTCTCCAAGAGGTCACTGTTTTCATATGGATGGTGAGAAATTTCCTAATATATGAGGTAGATATCATAAAAGGTGTTCTCACCCTGTGACCTATATCAAATAGTGTATTCATGGTGCTCTATTAATTGTGCTGTTTACAACCATATCAAAGTAAACTCATCAAATCTACAAAGGCAATCACATTTCATCCTAAATAATTCATCCCAAACAATATGTAGTAAATGTGAAAAATAATATGTGCTAAAAATATTATGATTCATTATCATAGAAATAAATAAGGTTAAATCCAGTGAAAAAAGTATAAAAAATGGAAAAAAGTAAATCAATTATAAAGATAAAAAATTGCAAAATTTCAGGTGACTTGTGCTTGTCCAAAGTGACTCGTGCCTAGGTTTAGCCACAGGTGTGCAGTAAATCAAGTGACTTCCGTGCTCCCCTTTAGTTCCCCACTCACCAGATTCTCGCACCCCTACAGTGGTAAACCGGGTGTAGTGAGTGTACTGGCTGTACTCAGAGCAAACACCTCCTCCTTGGCTCAGCAGACACTGGGGTGTCCGGGGGTGAATCGCTTCCACTAGATGAGGTTACAATAATCACCTCTTCCGTATCCAACCGTAGGATATCCAACTGCAATCAACAGGCAGCCTGGGGCATGACAAAATACTGGTGCTGTTGGTCATGCTCCAGGCCACCTGTTGATCACAGTTGGATATCCTGCGGTTCAATACAGAAGAGGTGATTACTGTAACCTCATCTAGTGGAAGCGATTTACCCCCGGATACCCCAGTGTCTGCTGAGCCAAGGAGGAGGTGATTGCTCTGAGTACAGCCTGTACACTCACTACACGCGGTTTACCACTGTAGGGGTGCAAGAATCTGGTGAGTGGGGAACTAAAGGGGAGCATGGAAGTCACTTGATTTACTGCACACCTGTGGCTAAACCTAGGCACGAGTCACTTTGGACAAGCACAAGTCACCTGAAATTTTGCAATTTTTTGCACTATTTGAGATTGGTCTTTACTTTTTTCCATTTTTTTATACTTTTTTCAGTGGACTTTAACCTTATTTATTTCTATGATAATTAATCTTTTAACATATTTTTAATCATATACAGTTTTGCACATTTACTACATATTATTTGGGATGAATTATTTAAGATGAAATTTGATTGCCTTTGTAGATTTTATGAGTTTACTTTGATATGGTTGTAAACAGCATAATTAATAGAGCACCATTAATACACTATTTGATATAGGTCACAGGGTAGATGATATCTACCTCATATATTGGGAAATTACTCACCATCCATCTGAGAAGAGTGACCTATTGTAGAATCACCCTTCAGGAGTAGTTATCGCCCATCCATTGCAAATTTACCTGGGTGGAGTGACCCAGGGTAGAGGATCACTCTTCAGGTGACGGGCAGCGCCACCCACCCCTACATATACACAATCTTTTAAATACTTAACAATACTTTCATGCTTTTTAGAGCATGCTGGATTTTCTAATAAGAAAGCCCAGCACTAGCTTCATATTGGCCGCCTGCTCCTGCAGACTGGAGATCAAATGGCGCTGTCTTTACAGGAGAGGGAGAGAGGCTGTGTTTTTCCTTCACTGCCGGGGAGACAAAAATTATGATTTCTAAACTGTACTTCTAACACTCCCGAAATAGACCACGTTGTTTGAAATAGGTATCCACTGTGTGAGCTTAAGGTAAGCCCTCCCTATCCTTTGTGACTACAAATACTTAACTGCAAAAAGTAAAATTCAAGGATCTCTGCTGCCTTACTTCTTCCCATTCTTGGTCTGCAGACATGTCTCTCTAAACCAAAATTGTCAAAGTCAATTTCATTGTGGGCCGCATCAGCATTATGGTGGTCCTCAAAGGGCCAGTTGTATCTGTAATGCCGCGTACACACGTACGGACTTTTCCCGGCGGACCTAAGTCCAGCGGACAATCCGCTGGACTTTCCAGCTGGGTACGCTGGACTAAAAAGCGAACGGACTTGACCACACACGATCACGCAAAAAGTCCGACGGTTCACGCGATGACGTACAGCACGTACGACGGGACTAGAAAACGAAAAATACTAGAAAATACTTGCTACTGAGCATGCGTCCTTTTTGGTACGCCGGACCATACTACACACGACCGGATTATCCGCTGGACTGCCAAGTCCAGCGGATAATTTGAAAACAAAAAAAATTTCACCAAACTTGAAACTTTAGTCCGCCGTACTTTGGCCAAAAAAAGTCCGCCGGCGCCCACACGAGGGGATTATCCGGTTGCAGGTGACTTCCGTGCTCCCCTTTATTCACCGCCGCGTGGACTACTCAGAGCGGTCAGCAGACACTGGGGTATCCTTCCCCTCCGGGGGTGAATCGCTTCCACTCCCCTTCTTCCGTATCCAACTGTAGGATATCCAACTGCAATCAACAGGCAGCCTGGGGCATGACAAAAAAATAAAAGGTGTTCTTTTTTGGTCATGCTCCAGGCCACCTGTTGATCAAAGTTGGATATCCCACGGTTCGATATGGAAGAGGGGATTACTCTAACCTCATCTAGTGGAAGCGATTCACCCCCGGATACCCCAGTGTCTGCTGAGCCAAGGAGGAGGTGTTTGCTCTGAGTACAGCCTGTACACTCACTACACGCGGTTTACCCCTGTAGGGGTGCGAGAATCTGGTGAGTGGGGAACTGAAGGGGAGCATGGAAGTCACTTGATTTACTGCACACCTGTGGCTAAACCTAGGCACGAGTCACTTTGGACAAGCACAAGTCACCTGAAATTTTGCAATTTTTTGCACTATTTGAGATTGGTCTTTATAATTGATTTACTTTTTTCCATTTTTTATACTTTTTTCAGTGGACTTTAAACTTATTTATTTCTATGATAATTAATCTTTTAACATATTTTTTATCATATACTATTTTGCACATTTACTACATATTATTTGGGATGAATTATTTAAGATGAAATTTGATTGCCTTTGTAGATTTTATGAGTTTACTTTGATATGGTTGTAAACAGCATAATTAATAGAGCACCATTAATACACTATTTGATATAGGTCACAGGGTAGATGATATCTACCTCATATATTGGGAAATTACTCACCATCCATCTGAGAAGAGTGACCTATTGTAGAATAACCCTTCAGGAGTAGTAATCGCCCATCCATTGCAAATTTACCTGGGTGGAGTGACCCAGGGTAGAGGATCACTCTTCAGGTGACGGGCAGCGCCACCCACCCCTACATATACACAATCTTTTAAATACTTAACAATACTTTTTAATGCTTTTTAGAGCATGCTGGATTTTCTAATAAGAAAGCCCAGCACTAGCTTCATATTGGCCGCCTGCTCCTGCAGACTGGAGATCAAATGGCGCTGTCTTTACAGGAGAGGGAGAGAGGCTGTGTTTTTCCTTCACTGCCGGGGAGACAAATTATGATTTCTAAACTGTACTTCTAACACTCCTGAAATAGACCACGTTGTTTGAAATAGGTATCCACTGTGTGAGCTTAAGGTAAGCCCTCCCTATCCTTTCTGACTACAAATACTTAACTGCAAAAAGTAAAATGCAAGGATCTCTGCTGCCTTACTTCTTCCCATTCTTGGTCTGCAGACATGTCTCTCTAAACCAAAATTGTCAAAGTCAATTTCATTGTGGGCTGCATCAGCATTATGGTGGTCCTCAAAGGGCCAGTTGTATCTGTAAGACTATATAAATTTATGCAGGGCTTTTTTCTTCAGGGAATAGGTGCAATAACTCAACCACGCCCCCACTGAACCGCATTAAAAGATGGGTGTGGCCAAATTGCAGCAAATATTGGGAGGATCTTAAAGGGGCAATAAATATCAGGAGTGCGTTATGTGCGGAATTCAAGGATGCACTACGTACAGAGTTCAGAGGTGCGCTGTGTACAGAGTGCAGTGTTGAGGAGGGCTCTACATGCACGGCTTAGGGATTTGCTATGCACAGTGTGCAGGAATCAACTCTCTTTCACAGTCTGTTCCCACCTCACTTCCACCCCTCCTCCTGGGTGCGAGGGACACAGGAAATGGCCCGGAGGGCCGTATTCAGGCCTCTTGGCCTTGTGCTGTGCTCTAAACGGTACAGCGCAGACACAGACAGGCTGAATTTCAACAAGTTGTGAGACATCCCAAGTAAGTTAATGGGATAAATAAAATGAAAGAAACGTTAAAATAAAATAAAAAAAAAAGAAAAGAAAATAGTAACCATGCAACATATATTACAGGATACCGCAGCAACTACAACCTACCTTTCTCCTTCACATTATTATGTTTATTACATAATGACAGGTGCACTTTTCTTTCACCCATCAGTTATAATCTTGGTGTGTTTTTTCCTAAATGTTGTCAGAATTTTATTTTGATTTCAATATTGTGGTCAAGTCAAAAGCACAAAATGGCTGCTTGTTTTGTGCACTTTAAAACAAATCTGCCTTTACAAAAAAGTATAAAGTAGCAGTGACATACAAGCTCGTGTCATCTGTCCTTCAAACTGAACCTCAAAAGTGCTCAATAGTTCACCAAACTTCCTAGGCAAGGCATAAATGTCCTGAAATTTGGTGCAAAAGCATTCCCCACCCCACATTCGTACAATCCCAAACTTGATGTATAGTGATCTATTGATAGGCCCAGACATAGGAGATGCATGGAAGCTAGTGTGCCTATATCCCAAATTAGTTGCCAGTTAAAAAGGAAGCCTACTAATATTCATAGCTGAGAGTGCATTCAGCCCTTATACCTTCATCATTTATACATAGTCATACAGTATGTCAAGGAAAACTACAAACTTTCTGGATACCAATGCAACTGCTGAAAAAAAAAAATAATAATATATATATATATATATATATATATATATATATATATATATATATTAAATAACAGTTCATAAAAAATTCTTAATAAAATATAACACTGGCACATGTATCCACATCCATAAAGATGATCCACACAACCAATTGTTATAAAATCTTCATATTCATTCAGAAACCAGTGTACAAACGCAGATAAGATCAGTTGACGCGTTTCAGCCTACAAGGCTTAGTCATATGACTGAGGGCTTGTAGGCTGAAATGCATCAACTGATTCTATCTGCACTTGTACACTGTGGTTTCTGAATAAATATGAAGATTTTTTAAGAGCATCAATTGGTTGTGCGGATCATCTTTATGGATTACCTTCTCAAACAAACGACTGTGGATCAAGCACCTGTAAGCTACAATCATATTACTTTGTATGGGTAGAAGCATGGAAAGTCTTTGCTTGCAATACATGTATCCACATCACATTTCTACAGCACACCCCCCATCATATAGTCAGCTAGCAATAACATTCAATTTATGAGTCCCTTTTCTATCAGGGGGATGTCTTGACGCATTTCATGGTCATAAGCCACTTCTTCAGGAGACTTAGGGGATAACAATGTAGACATTGTTTGGACACATGGTTACAACCGTGTTCATTGCATATGCCTTATATTCACCAAATTATCCAGGAAATACATTGCACTTATGCCGCGTACACAAGATCGGAAATTCTCGTCGGAAAAGCCTTGGATGGTTTTTCCGACAGAATTCCGACGGAATTCCACTCAAGCTCGTGTTGCCTACACACAGTCACACCAAATTCCGACCGTCAAGAACGCGGTGACATAAAACACTACGACGAGCCGCGAAAATTAAGTTCAATGCTTCTGAGCATGCGTCGAATTGTTTCCGAGCATGCATCGGAATTTTGCACGTCGGAATTGCCACAGACGATCGGAAAAATTGAGAACATACTCTCAAACTTTTGCTGGCGGAAATTCGGCCAGCAAAATTCCGATGGAGCATACACACGGTCGCATTTTCTGACGAAAAGCTCTCATCGGTCTTTTGCTGGCCGAATTTCCTATCATGTGTACGCAGCATTAGAGTTCATACATTTTATAGATTGTCCACGAGACGCGCAGAGGTGTCACTATGATGCCCAATCATTATTTAACATGTAGGAAACTGGGCTCATATGACTTGAATGTTATTGTTATTTGATTATATGATGGGGCTTTAAAGGGGATGCTGTAGCAATGTGATGAGGATATATTTTATTATGAATTTTTAATGAAGCATTAATAAATATAAAGATTTTATGATATATTTTCAGCAGTTGTACCAGCCTTTTCTTTTATTATATTAATAAGCATTATTAAATATATAGATTTTCTGACATATATTAAGCAGTTGTGTTGGTTCCCACAAAGTCCCATGGTAGCTTCTACTTTGGAAATTGTAAAGGAAGCTTGGAGAAAGCCCAGAGCACTCTGGGGGTTCAGCCTGAAAAATAAAATGTATGTGCTGCCATCTTGTGCTGCCATCTTGTGCTGCAATGTCCGTTGTTACTGTTGAGAAGCAGGTTGACTATGACAACAGGTAATATAACACAGTCGCTGTTAATGAATGACATCCCATCACCAAAAACCACAGACATAAGCGGCACATTGGCCTTGTAAACACCAACAATGAATGGATGAGGATGGAGAAAGATGGGATGAGCTGAGACAGAGACAGGTCCTGGACTTACCCCTCAGCCCCAGCAGCTGCCCCCGATGTAGGACTACCGCTAGTGGAGGTGGAAGGGTGGGGAGCAGATTGAAGGAAAAGAGGAAGAAAGGGAAAATTGGGGGAAGGAAAGGGATAAAGCATGAAGAACACAAAAATAAATTATTGGTAGGACTTTCAGGGTGTAAAAACTCAATTTGGGATTAAGATGCAACATTCCCAGGTTTCTATTACTCGACAGTGAAAATATATCGGGAATACAACATACAGCAAGATACAGTTTGTTTTCTGAAAAATAAATGCCTATATGACTATTGATAATAAACAGTATATCACCACCATCGCTGTGTTTCAAGCTTGTTAAAGAGAACCTGTCGGGAGACAAATATGTGAGTTGGTAGGATGAGAGGAGTAAAAAGCCCTTTGGTGAACTGCATGGCAGAGCCGCCCAGTGTGGTTTGTCTAAGAATGGGTTGGAGTCATCAATTTTAACAAACATGAAATGGCTTTATTTCACTAAAAGAAGCATTTTGTGGCTATAACTCTCCACTTCCTCAGTTTATGGTGATACACAAATGTTTGGTATCTCTTGGTTTACTCTTCCACTCTAGTTTGTCCATGAAAGAGTAAACTGAGAAATGTCAAACATTTGTGTATCACTGTAAACTGAGGAAGTGGCAAGTTATAGCCATGAAATGCGTCTTTTGGTAGAATTAATAGAGAAATTGATAGCTAGAATCCAGAATAAGTTAGAGGCCCATAATGTCACCTGGGAACTGTGGCATCTTAAGTAAGACCCAACCTGAGGGCCCCTCCTAGTTTTGCTCCCCTTCTGGTCATTGGATCTTCATCACAGAATTGGGACGTTGTGGTAGTCTATCTTTCCACTGGTTTCCTCTCTCCTTCCTTTTCTCCCAGGTTACTTTAGGTATAATTTTCTTTTCTCATATTATTTTCTTCTTACAATTTTGGGATACTCTGCACTAACATCCTTAAGTTGTACTGAGGTCATGACAGTGAGCCTTTTTTCGATATTCAAATGCTTGCATGCTGTGCATTATAAGATGTTAACATACAGTGGTGTGAAAAAGTGTTTGCCCCCTTCCTCATTTCCTGTTCCTTTGCATGTTTGTCACACTTAAGTGTTTCGGAACATCAAACCAATTTAAACAATAGTCAAGGACAACACAAGTAAACACAAAATGCAATTTGTAAATGAAGGTGTTTATTATTAAAGGTAAAAAAAAATCCAAACCATCATGGCCCTGTGTGAAAAAGTGATTGCCCCCCTTGTTAAAACATACTATAACTGTGGTTGTCCACACCTGAGTTCACCCAGGCCTGATTATTGCCACACCTGTTCACAATCAAGGCATCACTTAAATAGGAGCTGCTTGACACAGTAAGGTCCACTAGAAGATCCTTAAAAGCTACACATCATGCCGAGACCCAAAGAAATTCAGGAACAATTGAGAAAGAAAGTAATTGAGATCTATCAGTCTGGAAAGGGTTATAAAGCCATTTCCAAAGCTTTGGGAATCCAGCGAACCACAGTGAGAGCCATTATCCACAAATGGCGAAGACATGGAACAGTGGTGAACCTTCCCAGGAGTGGCCGGCCGCCCAAAATTACCCCAAGAGCGCAGCGACGACTCATCCAAGAGGTCACAAAAGACCCCACAACAACGTCCAAGGAACTGCAGGCCTCACTTGCCTCAGTTAAGGTCAGCGTTCATGCCTCCACCATCAGGAAAAGACTGGGCAAAAATGGCCTGCATGGCAGAGTTCCAAGGAGAAAACCACTGCTGAGCAAAAAGAACATCAAAGCTCGTCTCAATTTCTCCACAACACATCTTGATGATCCCCAAGACTTTTGGGACAACATTCTGTGGACCGATGAGACAAAAGTGGAACTCTTTGGAAGGTGTGTGTCCAAGTATATCTGGCGTAGAAGGAACACTGCATTTCAGAAAAAGAACATTATACCAACAGTAAAATATGGTGGTGGTAGTGTGATGGTCTGGGGCTGTTTTGCTGCTTCAGGACCTGGAAGACTTGCCGTGATAAAAGGAACTATGAATTCTGCTGTCTACCAAGAGATCCTGAAGGAGAATGTCCGACCATCTGTTCGTGTACTCAAGCTGAAACGAACTTGGGTTCTGCAGCAGGACAATGATCCTAAACACACCAGCAAGTCCACCACCGAATGGCTGAAGAAAAACAAAATGAAGACTTTGGAGTGGCCTAGCCAAAGCCCTGACCTGAATCCTATTGAGATGTTGTGGTATGACCTTAAAAAGGCCGTTCAAGCTCGAAAACCCTCTAATGTAACTGAATTAGGACAATTCTGCAAAGATGAGTGGGCCAAAATTCCTCCAGGACGCTGTAAAAGCCTCATTGCACGTTATCGCAAACGCTTGGTTGCAGTTGTTGCTGCTAAGGGTGGCCCAACCAGTTATTAGGTTTAGGGGGCAATCACTTTTTCACACAGGGCCATGATGGTTTGGATTTTTTTTCACCTTTAATAATAAACACCTTCATTTACAAATTGCATTTTGTGTTTACTTGTGTTGTCCTTGACTATTGTTTAAATTGGTTTGATGTTCCGAAACACTTAAGTGTGACAAACATGCAAAGGAACAGGAAATGAGGAAGGGGGCAAACACTTTTTCACACCACTGTAGTGGCCTCCGTTGAGGCATTTCTTAACTGATTCAGGTTTTTTCTTTTATATCATCAATGCCATCCAGCATGTTCCCGTGTTTTCTATGCTTGTAACTTGTTAACTATAAATAAACTATAAATAAAACTTTTATTGAATAAAAATAATTTTTTCTTTTGATGAAATAAAACTATTTGATGTTCATAAAACTTGATGACTCTGACCCATCCTTAGATGCACCACACAGGTCACCTCTGCCATTCGGTTTACCGATAGGCTTTTTTAAAATCTCCCCTCATCCTACTGGTAAAATACCCATCTGAGAACCCATAGAGCAGTGATATGCAATTAGCGGACCTCCAGTTGCTGCAGAACTACAAGTCCCATGAGGCATAGCAAGACTCTGAAGGCCACAACCATGACAGCCAGAGGCAGAGGCATGATGGGACTTGTAGTTTTGCAACAGCTAGAGGTCCGCTAATTGAATATCCCTGCCATAGAGGATCCAAGATTGGGACCCCCGCAGCGTCAAAAGTAGCGGATTTCACCCCACAAGGTTGCCTCATTCTACCTGCCTGGGTCACCGCAAACTCAACAGATGCAAGTCATTTTTTCTTTACTTCTTTGGTTTCTCTCTAATCATAAAAATGAATTGAGGAAATAACTACATTTCGATACATACTAGACTATATGGGCTCTCCCGCCTCTCTGCTCTCTTTTCCTTGGGCCTTTTTTGCCCAGCTACATACTCCTAGCCAGCCAACTAAGAAATATAATCTTGCCATCATTTTCTGGATCTGCCTGATAGACCTCTCCACCCCCTTTCCCTGCTGAATGTAATTGTTACAGTCCACATAAGGCACCCAAAGCTCAGGATTTAGCAAGGAACTGCACTTCGAGACTGCTATAGCCTCGCCCCCACCTTAGAGAGTAATGGCAGCAATCCTGCACAAAAACCTGACTTTGTTCCCTTAATTATAACTAGGAACTAGGAAAGAATAGGGACAAAGGCTTGCATACACAAAAATAAAAAGCAGCCATTAAATAAGTCCTAAGACTCCCTGGCCAATCGGGTCTCAGAAGCCGCTTCCTGATTGGCCATGAGGAGAAGCAGAAAAACATTAGTGAATATTAATTTACTAATGTAACACAACTGGGTGGGCTCAGGGCAAGTGCTCTGCGCCACGAGCCCACCCTTTTTTGAAGCCAATTAGAGCCTCTGGCTCTAAATTATGCGCTTAAAAAATAAAAACCCCATTGAAATCCATGCGTCCCTGCATGTAGATTAGGGGCTGGGCTCCTGGATTAGGGTGGCGGCGCCCCTGTGCTCCTAATGGAGTGGCCACCACTGGTCCTCTCCCTCCCTGGCCTGTGGTTGGAGTGTGAAAGGAGGCTAATTTCTCAGCTAATTTCTCTCTGTCACTTTCTTCTACTATTTTACTGCTCCTTGTACTGTAGCACACCTGATTAGCTTCTTACGCTGCTTCTCCCTCCTCCACCTTGAGCTCTGCTGTGCAGACTGCGCAATAGACTGATAATAAGTCAGATTCAGGTATTTACACTGCTTGCTTTAAAAAAAATCCAATGATGTATTATTGATTACAGAGCTGCATTAATTTGTGCCTTTTTAAGTATATAGGTCTAGAGTTCAGCTTTAAACTAGCATTATGGGGGTAAAAAAGCGGCAATGCCCCAGAAAAATAATTATTTGTTTCAAATTCACATATAGCAATTCCTATTCTTTCTTCCATGGAATGCGTGCCCACCCATGGAATTTACACCCAGCCCTCCCTGGGCAGAGTCTGATGCCAGCTCTTATTCGAGAACCATAAATCCAGTGGAAGTTTATTATGCATAAAGAAAGTGAACCTGGGTTTTGCCCATACTTCCCTACTGTTCCAGTCTCCTATGAGTGTAGGGAGAAGTGGGGAAAAGAAACCCTGTGAAATGATAGCCACGACTCGATTTTGGACTAAAAATTCAATTGAATCCCCATCCATGCTGCGCACTGTGGATGGAAGAATCTCTACTGATTTCTATTGTTATCAAGCAATCGCAGCATTTGCGGCTTCCTGAATACTTGAACAGTGACTGCATCTAATAGGATGCAATCACTGTTCAACTGATCATTTCCCACATGGCTCAGTCAATTTTTAAATTGATTTGGTCAAGCTGTGTGTGCTGGCAGGGCCAATCAGAGTTTGAATTTCAGCCAATTCATCAGGAATCGTACAACATTTGAGCCCATCTAAGGCCAGTCACAAGTTTGCCCCTACAGCTGTGGACCAGTGGTAATTTTAACATCAAATTTCGATTTTGTTTTACTCATAGCCTATGGACTAAAATGCCCTTTTATTTTTAGTCATATTTTAGTCATCTGAATTCTTTTACTTTTAGTCATAGTTTAGTCTTCTGAATTCTTTTACTTTTAGTCATATTTTAGTCGACTAAACTCATTTTAGTTGACTAAAATCTAATGGGTTTAGTTAAATTGTAATGCATTATTTAAGCATTTCTCTAGAACTTCCAAACTTGTTATATACTCCTGGAGTAAAAATCTAATAACATGTTATTATTTATGGTATTATAGGGAGTAGACTCCCTGGTAGGATTGTTACCTATAGGTACAGTAAATATCTCCTAAACGGGCACCATTTTAGGAGATATTCACTTAAATGTAGCCGGTGACGTCATTGGCGCATGCGCTCTGAAGAAACGGCATAACCGTGGGGTTCCTTCAGAGCCGGGCTGTAAACAGTGTCTCCCACGTGCATGTGTTTGAGTGATGTCATCGCCGGCTTGGCCATTCATATCGCCAAAGTTTGCGAACCTGGAAGGAAAACCGGGTCAAGATGGAAGCGCTTTCAGTGGTGATAGCGTGCCGCCGGAGGGCTTCGTTTTCAGGTAAGTTTGTCATAATGTGCAAGGTGCACTTGAAATTGCACTTGGAAGTAAAGTCACTGTAGATCCGAGGGGGACATACAAGGAAGATAAAAAACAGCATTTTAGCTTGCACATGATTGGATAATAAAATCAGCAGAGCTTTTCCTCATTTCAGATCTACCCCTCAGATTTACAGCGATTGCACTTCCATTGTAGTGCAAAGTGGAATTGCCTTTCGTAAATAACCCCCATAGTCTTTTGACTAAAACGGCATTTAAGTTTTAGTTGTATTTTAGTCATCTGAATTGTTTTTAGTCATATTTTAGTCGACTAAAATATTGTTAATTTTGTTGCAGAAAATATTGCTGAGGACTCTCTTGCTTGTAACAGCACTTGGGTGCCTGAATGACCAGTTGGCAAGCACCAGCGCTGTCATATGAAAAGAAAGGGAATAAGTTACCCCCTCCTCAAAGTACTGAGTCACTTCCCTTCACCAGGCAAACAGAATGGCAGGGGGGCGAGGGGATTCAGAGTCAAAGAAACCACAGGGGCCAACATGGGCAAAGCACAGGTTCACAATACAATGTTTAATATTTTTATCAAAGTATTCTTAGTGTTATATTTTTATACATTCAGGCATATTTTACATGGCAAAGAATGATAACAGGCAGTAATCCATTACTCTGATATCATAGGGTTCTTGTGCACAAATGTGCATTTGTTACATACATGTTTTAGAATGTTACCATAATCAGTACTGCATACGCTCATTGGTTTACTTTTATATAGAATGTACATTTATTACCTAGATCCTGCAAATGGCAGTGTTTTTTTTTTTGGTGGGGGGGGGGGGGGGGGGGGGTGCGCGCCGGACAGAGCAAAAAAACTGTACTTTTTCTAAAGTGTATGTCATGCCAAAACTCTTTTGTTCTAGTTTTGGATACAGGGGGAAAGTGGAGTGAGGGGTAAACCTCTCTAAAGCTGGCCATACATTATACAATTTCCTTTAAATATAACTTTAACCTTCAACTATGTAGTACAAGGGCCTACCTCATTGCATACATATTGAATGTGTTCAGGTTTTGGTAAATCTAAATAAAAAGTGCACATGAAAATCGCATAATGTATGGCCAACCTAACAGAGACTGTATAAAAACTATTAGGGGTTCTAACCCTCCCCCACATTTTTCAGGTTAAGAAAAAAGTTTTGACTGAACATAAACTTTTAGGCTGGGTTCACATCTAAGCTGCATGCGGCCAACAGCAGGTGTGTCCCCGGTCACTGTTTCAGGTCCGATTTCAGACAAAATGTTTGGCCGATTTCAGACCTGAAACGAAACAAAACACGCACAGGATCCGGTGCAAATTAGCACCGGAGCTGCAGCGGAGATATGTGAGCCAGGTCCATAGAGAGCCAGACACAATCTCCTGCTATTGCGAAGTGGATGCGGGGAAACTGCATCCAATTCGCACTAGTGTGATCCCAGCCTTAAAGTTAACTTTTAAAAACGTTTAATGTTTTTAAGTTAATTTAGCTAGAATAAAGAAGGATGATTGCCAATTGGTTTGCAATGGGGTATTGTACATGTTTTTAGTTTTCTTTCATTTATAATAGGTCATATTTACCAGAAACTTTATAATTACATGACATTACTGGTGCAAAACAGTACTGCGAATGCATGTAATGGCCTCCATGAAGTTCAAATGGAAAGCTGATCAGCTAAGGACTTTGGCTTTAACATTGTAATTACATATGACATGGAATTGGTTTTCTTGGGACAAATAAGGTTTTCTTTTAGTAATATTGTTTTCCGAGACCTGTATAATTTCCTTTATAAATTAAAGGCATAGGTAAGAAAAAAAAATATGCTTTTTTTTTTCATTTTGCCCAAAGGAAATTATAAAATGAGTGTTACAGTAGGTACAAAGGAGATAAATAATTGTGCTTTTCATCCAGTTGATCAGGACACCAAAATATTGCTTGCAATTACTGGGCAGATCATGGCCACAGTTCGTGGATTTTATTAATGTGTGTTGTGACTCCAAATGGCACCCCAATGCACATATACAGTAAAAAAAATAAAAATAAAATAAAAATAAAATAAAAAAGGAGATGCCCTACAGTGCAACCACAATATACAGATGTGAATGCTTTGTGCATCCAGTGTTGCTTAAAAGTAATGCAGGCATGTATTTTAGTACAGTGAAAAAACCCAAAAAACAAAGGGCTACCTTTACATTTGAGATAAGTGATTCATCAATATTTTAAATCATTCAACTCCATTTCTTTTTTTAAATGATTCTATACTCCAGATAGACACCACAAAATGCTTGCTATTAACTGTATTAGCCAAAAAAACTCTTCTATGTCCCTCCCTGGTTTAGTTTCACTTTCCTGACGCCAAACATGGCAGCATACATATGATAAGTCTGACTGAAAGCTACCTCCCCCATTCTACCTCGCTTAACCGCTTCCTGGCCAGCCGCCGCAGTTTTACTGTGGCAGGTTGGCTCCCCTGCGCGAAACCACGTAACTGTACATGGGCTCGCGGGGCTCATGCATAGCGGGGGTGCCGATGCTAGTGGCCAATGGACGCGATGACCGTCGGCCACGAGCGATCGTGAGCTGGAGACAAAAAAACAGAACACACTTCTCTGTTCTGTTCTGACAGGAGTGACAGATCGTGTGTTCCTTTTAGCTAGGAACCACGATCTGTCACTTCCTGTAGTTAGTCCCTCCCCCTTCAGTTAGAATCACCTCCCAGGGAACACAGTTAACCCCTTCACCGCCCCTAGTGTTAACCCCTTCACTGCCAGTGACATTTTTACAGTAATCAATGCATTTTTAATAGCACTGATCACTGCATTAATGCCAATGGTTCCAAAAATGTGTCAAAATTGTCAGATGTGTCCGCCATAATGTCGCAGTCACGATAAAAATTGCAGATCGCTGCCATTACTAGTAAAAATGCTATAAATCTATCCCCTATTTTGTAGACGCTATAACTTTTGCACAAACCAATCAATATAAGCTTATTGCCATTTTTTTTTTTTTTTTACCAAAAATATGTAGAAGAATACATATCGGTCTAAACTGAGGAAAAAAAATATTTTTTATATATTTTTGAGGGATATTTATTGTAGCAAAAAGTAAAAAATAATGTATTTGTTTCTAATTTGGCGCTCTTTTTTTGTTTATAACACAAAAAATAAAAACCGCAGAGGCGATCAAACGAAAGCTCTATTTGTGGGAAAAAAGGACGTAATTTTGTTTGGGTACAACGTTGCATGACCGCGATATTGTCAGTTAAAGCAACGCAGTGCCGAATCACAAAAAGTGCTCTGGTCTGGAAGGGGGTCAATTCTTCCAGGGCTGAAGTGGTTAAGGTGCAAATCTCAGCCATCTCCATCTTTTACCCCAAAAAATGTGCAGCAAACCCACTGGTGGAGCACTTCATGAGAGCGGTATTTAGACTATGCCCTCCCAAGAGAAATAGGTTCCGTCAATGGGACCTGGCAGTAGTCCACAACTTTCTAGCAAACCCTCCTCGTATTCCGACAGAAGACTGTTCATTATGGGATATCACCTTAAAAACGGCTTGCCTATTAGCCATAACTTCAGTGGGGAAGGGTGTTGAACTCCAAGAATTGGGGGCAGCAGAACCTTATTCCATGTTCTTCCCGGACAGGGTTGTGCTGAGACCATTGGATCAATTTGTCCCAAAAGTGGCATTGACATTTCATCTCTCCAGTGAATGGGTGCTTCCAGCCTTCCCAGCAGAATCAAATGCCGATCTGCACGAGTTGAACATTCCAAAAGTCCTCAAAGCCTATCTCCAGGCTACTTTTACATTCAGACGTTCTGACAGACTTTTTCATCATCATGAAAATTTAAAGGGAAAGAGGCCTCGGCCAGAACCATCTCCGCCTGCATAGTAAAAAATATTTACCGGGCATATAAAGCATCCGGGAAGGATCCTCCAGAGGTGGTTAGAGCTCACTCAACCAGGGCGATGTCGTATTCTTGGGCGGCACGGGCAGGATTGTCTCTGGAGACAGTCTGCAGAGAGGCTAGCTGGTCATCCCATCATAAGTTCTTAAAACACTACAGGGTAGATTCAGCAGCTCTTAATACAGTAGAGTTTGGGAGGAAACCATCCAAGCTTTTATGTCTATTGTCAAATAAAGACTATGTTTGTAGCTTTAAACCCTCCCTCTCAAAAGCTCATTATGTATCATATGTATGCTGCCATGTTTGGCGTCAGGAAAATGGAAAACTGTATCAAAATACTTACCGTCATTTTCCTTTCCTGACGCCAATAACCCTCCCTCTGATCTTTGTGCTTTATACGGAGAATGGGGGAGGTAGCTCTCAGTCAGTCTTTTATTTAGCTAAACAGGTCCTGTGGGTGGATATATCATATGTATGCTGCCATGTATTAGCGTCAGGAAAGGAAAACTACGGTAAGTATTTGATACAATTTTCCATTTTAATGCATGAGTTTCCATAAATGAATGGATAGGTTCAATCGACTGTCATCCCCTAAGGGCTTGTTCACACAGGATGCTTTCATGTGTGTTTTTTTTACCCTAGTTCACTCCATTGCATTTAGCTCCTGTGTAAAAAAAGTACCAAAAATGTACACTGAAGCACCACACCACTGTTAAAAAGGTCCAGATATGCTTTTTTCTAAAAAAAAAAAAGTCTGGGGGGATATTTTATAGATATTGCATTAATATAGACATGTCTTTATGTTTTTCTAGCCCTGATGAAAATTTAGTTTTTGGGCTCCTGAAACACATTGGTAATTCTTTGGATTGTCTCCCTGACTTTTATTGGACTAAAGTAATATATGGACTTGGTAGCTGTGGTGTGGCACTTTAATTTACATTTTTCATACATTGCGCTACAAGCCAAGTAGACCATGGAGATTTTGTGGGGTGTATTTGCCTGCCTTGGAACCAAATTACGTACATCAACATCAATACTTTTTAGCATTACCTTTGAGATAACCTTACTTTGGATTGATTTCACAGGAACTTTTATGAATTCATTTGTTCATTTCCTTTAATCACTTTGGACTTTTCGAATTTTTTCACATATGAACTTTGTTTGAGTATTTATTTATTCACTTCCTCCATCTGGGGGTTTTTTTCATTTATTGAGTATGAACTTTGTTTGAACATTTATTTGACTAATCATTTTGGGTTATTCATATTAACTGATTATGCATTTTGTTTGAATTACAGTGCATTTTTTGCATTTTTTTTGCACCAGAATGTGTGTAAAGGCATTGGAACCCAATGGCCAGCACCATGAACTTGCCTATAAGGGCAGACATTCTTAGCACTCTTCACACTAATGCACACACCAAACATTGGAGAATCCTGAGGAAGAGGCAAAAGTGACCCAAGAAAAATGCTAGCATACCCCTTTAAAAATACAGATTTAGAAAAGTGGAGGAAAAAAAAAAAAGAAAATGCACTGTAGCGCATAACAAAAGCATTACAAACACATAAAAAATGCAGGTAAAAGGCACACTGAGGCTCAGTTCACACCTATGCGCTTTTTAATACTTTGTGCAGAAACACACTACAGTCCATTTAACATAGTTTCCTATCGGAAACGTTCACATCTATGCTTTTTTTTACAGCTGCTGCTTGTTTGGAAAGGGTCTGGGACTTTTTATAAAAAGCAAAACGGTGTGTTTTTGGCTCAATAGACTTCAACGGAGAAGCTGCAGAAAAGCATGTAGTGTGTTTTTGCTGCAATTTAGCATTTCTTAATCCACCCAACAAGTTGGGCAAAAAAAACCCATAAAAGATGCAATACGCATTAAAAAACATGCAAAAAAAGGGGCAAAAACGCGTGTGCAAAACGCAAATTGCACCACAAAAAGCACTGCAGAAACGGATCAAATGCAAACTGCATAGGTGTGAACCAAGCCTGAAAGTAGGGATTGTGGTGTGATGTTAATGATTACCAAGGCACTCCTCCTAGAAGCCGAAGCTCAAAAAATGCTAATAGCCTAAAGTAGTGTGCATGGACACATAGGATAACACTAGCTTCTAATGCCACGTACACACGATCGGAATTTCGGCCAGCAAAAGACCGATGAGAGCTTTTCATCGGAAAAAGCGACCGTGTGTAGGCTCCATCGGAATTTTGCTGGCCGAATTCCCACCAGCAAAAATTTGAGAGCATGTTCCGATCGTCTGTAGCAATTCCGATGCGCAAAATTCCTACGCATGCTCGGAAACAATTTCGACGCATGCTCGGAAGCATTGAACTTAATTTTTTCTTGGCTCATTGTAGTGTTGTACGTCACCGCGTTCTTAACGGTCGGAATTTGGTGTGACTGTGTGTAGGCAAAACAGTTTAAGCGGAATTCCATTGGAATTCCGTCGGGAAAACCGATCGTGTGTACGTGGCATAAGAGCAGAGAAAAATGCTAACAGCTTCTAGGAGCTTGCATGGAGCCAACTCTGAATGGGCAGTGGAATGGCAGCTGGTAGAGCTTAGCCATAAAGTCAGGCAAGGTCAAGCTCTTGCCACAAAGTAAATCTAAATCAGAGAGGGACAAAGAAGATACTTTTGCTGCTGATAAATGTAACAGCTTCTGATATCAACCCCAAGCAGGCCCTCTTGCTTTTAACACATTAAAATTGCATACATGTTTACTTTAGCTGCAATGGTTTCATATTTTCCTCCCCTGTCTATATACACCTTTGCCATGTAATCCGTTAACCTTTTAACCTAAACCATATAACAATTAGACTTTGTTGCTTTATAAGAAATATCTTTCACAACTTACTCTCTGTGAGGGGAATTGAGATGACCACTCCATTTCCTGTTCCCACCCATAGACGATTGCCGGCAATAAGCAGAGCTGTGATTCGCACAAAGGAGAACCCTAATTTTCCAGTTCCTGATAGTGAAAGAGAAAAGAATGACTTGGAGGAATCCAAACAGCAACAATGGATACAACTTTCTTTATTTTTCTTGTATATTAAACAACATATACAGGATTTCTTAACCTTTTTTTCAGTCACTGCACCCTTTAAAAGTATTTTCCGTCTCGAGGCACCCAGTCGAAAAAACAATCCCGCTAGTTTAGAAAAGCAGTTATGATCATACAGAGTGTAGGGCTCAGGAGTGTTTTTCGTACAGTGTGTAGGGGTCAGGAGTGTGTTTCGTACAGTGTGTAGGGGTCAGGAGTGTGTTTCGTACAGTGTGTAGGGGTCCGGAGTGTTTCCTACAGTGTGTAGGGGTCCGGAGTGTTGCCTACAGTGTGTAGGGATCAGGAGTCCCTCTGATGTTTTTCACCTGCAACTGGGGCTTAATCACAGAGCGCTAGGATTTAGCCCCAGTAAAGAAAATGTGTCAGTGGTAGGAGATGGTAGGAGGTGGAGTGTCTCTTTCCCTAATGGCAAAATAAAGACTTTGTGTGCAAGGGATTAGCACTGTGCTGATTCATTACTTTCCTATGGAGCTGCAACATGAGCTGATCAATTTTGATCACTGTCAGAAGTACTTCCATACCTTAGGCCACTCACCTAACATTTTACTGACATAAGGCTCAATGTCCACATCCTGAAGGTGTTGGTGGGTGTGTGCATGGTACAGCCTGAGTGTGGAATCTAACCGAATCGATACCCACACTCCATCCCCAATCCAGGCCAGCTGTCGCACCTGGCTCTCCCTTCGAGGATGAGCATCAAATGACTTCTGCAAACCAGAGAGAAGAAAATGACTCATTAATAAATATTTGTTGATCATGTGTTGAAAAAGTATTCTACATAAGCACATTTAGGCTTGGTTCACACTGCTGCGACATGGTATCCGATTTGTGAGACCCCAATTCGCATTGCATGACACGTCAAATTCAATGTTTTCCTATGAAAGCCGTCTTAACTGTTGCTACACAAGTGACTCCGACATTCGAAAAGGTTCCTGTACTACTTTAGTCTGACTTGGGTTCAATTTCAGTCCTTGTACAAGCTCCTAAATAGCATCCAAGTCGGATCAAGTCGGAAAGAAGTCGCAGGCATAAAGTCATACAACTTTTCCATCACAGCAGTGTGAACCGAGCCATAAGTTAAAGGCTAAAACTAGGGTAAACTATTTGGGTTATAGGAGCTACTTAAATATCATCTGCATGTCTAAGAATGACATAAAGTAAAATAGCCCCTATAGGACCCTTTTGACCCTTTTTATCCATAATTTTTTTATTTTATCAAAAGAGAACATAACAATTAAGATTGTTGCAAATGGTACATATCATTGTAATGAAAAAACATTGTAAAGGCATATAAAATAGGCTTCATTCAAATCTTGATGGGGTAGGCTGGATTGGGCCATCAAGATTTGAACGAGGACCCTTTTGACTTCTAAACTTCAAACTACATTACAAAAGTTTCTTGATCAAAAAACAAACAAAACTGAATTCTAAGGGAAACCCCATCCCAGTCTATATACAGTATATGTTCAGGTAATACATCCAGATTAGAAGAAAAATTCTGTGACTGCCTAAATAACCCAATAACCCAATATACCACCATGATTTCTTAGGTTCTTTGGTTGCGTTGGTCTTCTCTGGTTACCTCAATCTGCATGGTTTTGGGCTGAATCACATGTATTTTGTTCTTGTATCCACACCAGACTCTGTCATATACTACAGCCATACACCGGATGGAATGATGTGTGTGTCCGAGGTCCATCAAGTGGTAATTACTGAGGTCCCACTGTCGGTCTTTTCAATATAAAAGGAAGATACAATTATACTCAAGCAGCAATGTTATTAGAAGCAAAAGTGAAAATTTAACAGTAGAGAAATGCTATTACCTTCTCCCCGGTGGAAAATAGCCAATGTCCCATCTGCTAGAGCCACCAAAACCCGTCCTTTGACATGCCTGAGAAAAGGAAAATTGGGAGATAAATAAATCTATGCAAAGTTTTTTTGCTATTAGCCTTTTTCTAGTGTCAAAACAATGTTACCGGATACAAGCCCCATGGAATGAGTTTGAGATTTCAGTCACTATAGTTGTTGGTCAGGACAGAGTTATCATCAGTTATGCCGCCTACACACGACCGGACTTTCCGTCAGAAAAGGTCAGACGGAATCATTCCGTCAGATATTCTGATCGTGTGTGGGCTTCATCTGTCTTTTTTCTTCAAAA
The DNA here is from genome assembly GCA_028564925.1 of Lithobates sylvaticus. Lineage (NCBI taxonomy): Eukaryota > Metazoa > Chordata > Amphibia > Anura > Ranidae > Lithobates > Lithobates sylvaticus. Next base: position 242,266,116 of record CM053031.1, on the reverse strand, counting down.
ATTCAGACGGACCTATGAATAGAACATGCTTTAAATATTTCTGACGGAATCGGGAAAAAGGTTCGTCTGTATGCTGGTCCGACGGACCAAATACGACGCAAGGGCAGCTATTGGCTACTGGCTATTGAACTTCCTTTTCTAGTTCCGTCGTACGTCATCACGTTCGAAATGAACGGACTTTGGTGTGATCATGTGTGGGCAAGTCCGTTCGGTCGGAACTCCGTCAGGAAGACCGTCGGAGTTTATTCTGACGGAAAGTCCGGTCATGTGTACGCGGCATTAGGGTTACCCTTAGTATACCCAGGAGGAGTTCTGACTACAGACACCTGTCAAGACCTGAATAGGGTCTGATAGGTGTAACAGTTTTAGTGGCCAACCAGACTATCTTGTTTTCCTAATTATTGGGGCTGGGAGCAGCTCAAGTTATATATTGTACATTCAGTAAAGATGGTTCCCTCTTCTCCTTTTTCTTTTCTTTTGGTTATAGTTTTCACCAAATCACTGCCTATACTATTCGCCAATCAATAAACACAAATTCACCTTTTATGAATATACAGTAAACAGTACACACAGTCAAGACACATTTTATATAATTGTGAATAAAAGTTATGTTTTAATACCAGTGGCCTTGGTGCACAGGGCAACGCACCCTCCGTTTAGCGAGAAGCCCCATGGAATGACATACATGTGAATGATGCCAATGCTCCCATATACCAACTCAATGTCCTTTTTGAGAATGAAATCTATCATCCAGTTGGTTGCTATGAATAGCATTTCCCTTTTCCTGTAGTTTAGAAAATAATTATAATTTGTGCTATAAATGGGCTAATAAAATAACATTTCCTTTTGCCACATTTTTTTTTAAACATGTACTTGTGTGAATAGCAAATTTTCACAAATGTTTTGTAATCCATAACACCACCATCCACTGTCATTTAGTTGTCAAATGCAATGATGATGTCAGTGGGATTCGAAGGGATAAAAAAAAATTGATTTAAACATTTTAGACCTGAAAACTCAGCACTGTTGTAAACCTAAAAATATTGAAAGTCAGACTCATTTAGGATTCATGGTGCCCAACTAGCAGTGCTGGCACCTACTGTGAGTCCCTTAGGTCCCCTGCAGACATGAATCTGCCTGTTTCTTACCTAGATGCTTACTTTAGTCAAGGGAAAGCATTCTGTAGAATTCAGTAAATAAATGGTTTATATTATTTTTTACACTAGTTTAGTTTGTGTGTGTTCTTTTTTTAAATACTGTAATGGATATAGAGTGAATTCATGAAATGTGGCACAAGTAATTTTTAAGGGGCCTGTGGGGAGCCTAAATATGGAAGCACCGACTTACAAAAGGGGTTGTAATAGCAGCAATCTCTAGCAGTTTCATGTAAGGTGTCTCTAACATCTAGCCGCCAACATCTCCTATAGCATGTCTATAGTCTCTGACCATCTCCTCGTGCATGTCTCAGCTTTTGTAGCATTGCATTCACTGAATATTATGTGTGGCCCTCAGCAACGTTAGATGCCACTTAAGACCCCTATATAAAGTAAGTTGACCGCCACTGCTTTAAAGTGGATGTAAACCCAATTAATGAAATTTGAGCTGGGCACATATATCTGCAGTGTTTTCTTATCTCTCTTTAAAGCACTAAGTCCGGTGGCATTCTCCTGCTCCGTTCTTCTGTACTAAGGACTAGTATGTACTTACACTAGACTTAATACTGAATCCTTTAGCTTTATCGAATGCAGACACTTCTTCCAGTTGGAAACTGCTGAGTGAACATACAACCTGAAAAGTAAAAGGGATTGTTCATCAGTGGTTTATACACCATAAGCTCTTATCAAGTGTACACGCGATCAGAATGTCACACAAAAAATATCGCTTTTGAAGCGATTGTACGATAATCTGATCGTAGACAGCTTTTGTCCAAAATTTTCCGAAAGGACAAACACAAAGATTTTTCTTGTACAATACCAGATCGTACTATTTTCGTTTAACCAGAACAGTTTTCGTCCGAAAATACAATACAAATACATTACATAATTTCCAAATTTGTATTCTGTCATACAAGAATTTTCATACATTAGTAACCTATTCGTTTTCGATATGGAGACTAGCATGCATAAAAAAAAAAAAAAAAAACAGACGATCATTTGTCCGATTATCTAATCGTGTGTACCCGGCTTTTAACTTTTGTATCAGTGCACATTCGAGGATTATTACCAAGACAGCACAAAAAACAGTGATATGCAGCAAACCGGTTTTCCCTTTTTTACCCATGTAGGAAGTCAGAACAATGAAAGACAATTTTTCTCTTTAGGATACCTGTTGGAAGTACTGCAGGGCACACTGCAAGACAGTGCGGGTCTGTACATCTATAGAAGAGAATGTTTACAACTGCATTTTTATATTTCAATCTTTTAATTTTCATTTTTTTTTTTACAACTGCCTTTTTTCTTGTCTGATGTGCCAATTGCTGTAATTGCTTATTTGCTGATGTGTTAATTTTTGTGCCTTGCAGTAACCCCTGTACATTGTGGAAGATGTATGCAGGACCGCAGATTATGGCTGTTAGATTAAGCAGAGAAGTGCCAACATGAAATTTCAGATCTTCATGCAAATGGAAGAAAGACAGTCTTAATAAATAGATACCAATGTTTTAGCAAAGTATTGGTTTCTTTTTTTCAATCCAAAGCATAATAATGAAATGCATTAACACAATAATGCAATAACACTGACATACCAGCCATTTTGTGCTCCAAGCCACATTGTGGGTGTCGCACTTGTGCCTGCAGGGGTCTCACTGCTTGGCTCTGTCTCTTGCTGTGCTGTGGTTACTTCTGGTTTTAGATGTCCATTTTCACTAGAAATAAGGATAAAAAGCAAAAAACAGTTACATTTTTCCAAAAAACATTGTAACAAGGCGCATAACATGTAGAGCCCAGGATATTATTACCATCATAATCTGTTACATGGTCTTATGCGGGATTTCTGAAATTTACTTTGGAATGAGTGGACCTTCACCTCCAAGTCTTTCATATTAATTTCTTATGACTATGTACAGTATGAACCATACAACTTTGCTATACTGACTTGTTCTAAATGCTGATATCTTTTTAAATTTATTTTTTATGTCTAATAAACTTTTTATGTAATAATTACCCATTTGGTCGTGCCTAAAAAGTCCAAGTCCCACATTCGAATTCCTTTACATTCTTCTTATAAGTGAAAGTAAAGGATAACTTATTTTATGTTCTATCTTTTGGTGTAGTAAATATTTCCATATTTCTGCCCTCTCTGCCTGTGCTGCATTATTACTATTTTTTTTTCTTATCTTCAGCTATCTCTGTGGACTAGTGTACACTTCCCCTTAAATTATGTAAAATGGAAAGAGAGGTGTTCTGTGGCTTTTCCTAGGGTAAAAACACTGCTCCTCCATCACTCTATTACTCTAGGTGACAAAAAAAAAAAACATAACTAAGGCAGCCACCACATCTAAAGGACTGGTAAGCTTAGATATAGGCAAACCCCAATACAACCTGTTCCTGGGCCCACCCTAGCCCTTTTTTGAAAAATGAAGGAGCAGCTACACACCTATGACATCATCACTCTGCTCTTCTCCCTACAAGCATGTTTGCAGATTTCAGTATACTAAGGAAATAGTCTGATTGACTCAGTGAGCTGCTCTTCCTCTTCCAGTGTGAGTGCTGCTTGTAGGCAGGTTCAGTCTTTGTTCTCCACTGTAGATGCCCCTTGGCCAGAGTGGTACTGCAGCTGGAGAGGAAGTCAAAAGAAACCTGTTTCCTCTATGATTTCCTTGGTCCTCTAGGCAGCGTTCCAATTGGCTACACTGAATTCAGGTGACCCTGGTGGCCATTTTGGGTCAGCAGAGTGTTTTTAAGAGCTTGGCTTTGGCATGCTTTCTTGTGAGTGGATAGCGTAGGGACAGTTCACCTGTCTGTCAGGGAGAATGAATAGCGGTAGGTAAAGGTTCTGGATGAGTAGGGACAGGCTGGGTACACGCCATCCTGCAATGGAATTCTCCCCATTAGGCTCAGACTGGCCAGATCACATTCTGCCCTCGGAGAAAGACTTTGTCGGTGCATCAGAACCTGCTCCAATCTACAAGCTTGTACAGAACTGTGAGTGTTTCCAGCTTAATGCCTCCCTGCTTGATTGTTTGTGTCTTTGGACCGTTCCGTCAAAATAAAAGTTTTGTTAATTACAACTGGACTCAGTGTATATACTGCCGCGCTGCACCTTCCCACATGCTATGCCAGGGATTACAGAAAAGAGTCACATACTTTATCCTGCCAGTAGAACCAATAGATAGGCACTTCCTTTGATAGGGTTAAAACCCCCCCTCTTAGGCAGTAAAATCACAGCATCATTGCCCCCCTTGCTGTTGCTGTAGGACCTACCCCTGTCCCCACCCTTTAGGCTGACAAATATTGCTCTATCTGCTGGAGCTTTTCGAAAATCTCTGTCAAATCTCTGCTCAGTCCATCCTACCATCCTTCCTAGCTGCAATTACCATTGACATTTAATTAAATAACATTTAGGAATACTCAACATGCCAACTTGCAATAAAAAGATCTGTCCATCATTCTAAGAGGGGAAAAAAACAAAAGGGTTTAGATGGACTTTAAATAATGTTACATTTTTACATTGTCTGTACCTGCACAGCCTGCCATTGGCAACAGGTGCTGGGTCAGTGAAAACATGCTCTGTGAGGGCTCCTGGTCGGACCTGCGTTGGTTCTGCTTCACTGGTTGTGGTTTCTGATACCTCCAAGGCTTCTGTGGCTTCCTCCGCTGATTGGTGCTGGTTGAGTTTACCATTACTGGTTGTGGAGACCTCCCCTGAGGGACAGATGGTATTACCACTACTATCAAAGTACTGCTGAATAAATCTTAAGGCTCAGATAAAGACAATCTAGAGGTTACAAATAGTGGAGTGCCCTTATGGTTTAAAACATTCATCCCTACAATTTCGGTAGGGATGAATGTTCTGAAAATAGTTTCTTACTATATTTTTATTTCTGGTCAGTGTTACAACAATGACTATTAGGTAGCAATATTGATCACTGTGACTCTTGAACCAATTTTCTTTTCAGTTGCCTTTAACCTTTTATTTTTTTCTGTTCTTTCCTTGTTTCCTGTTCTCTTTCAATTACCCTCCCTATTCTTTTTGTTTTCCTTTTCTTGCTTTTCCCCTATCTTTCCCTTCGTTTTCCCAGGCACTCGCTTTTGTGTTTTTCATGACTTGCTCTTTCCCTCCCTTGTACCCTTCCCTCTCCTTTCCCTTCCTGTTTCATTGTTTTCCCTTTTTATTTGCCTTTCCATCTTTTCTTTTCCCATACATTTTCCTGCTTCTTCTTTCCCTTATTTTCTTCTAATTCCTTCTGGTATTTTCATTTTTTTCTTCCCCGTTAATTTTTTTGCCCTTCCTTCTTCCTCTGTTTTTTTTTCTGCACCTCCCACTTAAAACATTACCCAAACCTCAAGTAGCAAAACAAAAATAAAATTACATAATTGTGGGGATATACTTCTTTGGCCTTCCCGATGCCTGGACATGTTCCAAATATCACCAGACTCAGCTGCTTCTAGCATATGAGATACTGAATCTTGTGCTTAGCTATCTGTACAAACCTTAAAGCCATAATCAATTCTTGAGAAACTGGCAGTAATTTTGTACTGGGATGTGGAGATTTTGGAACCACTAACCCTGACTCTTGTCCAGTACTGGGGTATCACCCCGAGAGGAACAGTTGCTTCGTGGCACATTGCATCTAGTGGCGCACCCTACAATGGTGATTCCTGCCAGGACCCCGTCAGTGTCACCTGAGTCCTCGGGGTTGACATCTGCCTCCAGAAATATCTCGCCCGGTGGGTAATCAATGTCACTGGCAGCTGCAGAACACAAAATTACTGGTTAGTAAGAAGTCAAATAACATTTAGAGATCTACTAGTAGATATATAAGATGTCGTCTTTAACTTCTAATGTGCCAAAATATAAGGGTGCAAAGTTTTAGAGGATTCCGGTTTTCATTCTATTACTCACTTCTCTCTTCATCTCAGAACGCATTTATTTTGCTGGTGGTCAGTAAAAATACATCAATACATCATGGGCTATGGGTATCCAGGGACCTCCCTCCACCAACTTCATAAGAGCTTCAAAAGCAAGTAAGTATAGAAACACTTCTTATTACAGTTTGATGTGAAGTATCTCAGAACAGGGATTAACCAATGATAGATGTAACTTTAGAACATACTGCTAGAATGGAGGACAGACGATAATTTTGGGCCGAACCAACCAAAAGAATCCAACTGCTGTAGAGAACAATGATGAACAGGTCATTGATGTGTAATAACTATTTTAACCCCTTGGAGCGTTTTATATGTTTTTTTTTTTTTTTTTTTTACAAAAAGAGTATGGAAGTTTTTAAAATGAGCAGGTAGGTGTAATGTAATAGTACCTAATATACTTATAAAACACACTTTATGGACAACAAATATTAGGATAAGCATATGTGTTTCTTATGAACTCCCTCTAAATTCCTTAAGAAAATCTGCACTGCCACCTTACAGAATATATCAGTTAAGAATGTATGTTACAGTTTGGTAGCTCTGACAATTTAGAACAAGCATGACATAGGCTGAATGCTTTCCTTAAAGTATAAGGTTTGTGTTTCTGGGCTTTTGTTTGCTGCAAAAGTTTGTGAGAATGCAAAACCAACTTAAAGCAGGTCAGTGCAGCTCAAAAGGAGGCAAACTGCAAGTGAAATGCACCTGTCAATGGATTCTGAACAATCTGAGAAGCTTCTCAAACTGCTACCGTCGCCACAAGACCAAAGGCTGTTGAAATGGAATCCAATTAAATAGGAATCTGTCTCTGAACAAAATTTCCAAAAACCTAAATAAAGGTGTCTCCTTCCTAGTTTGTTCTGACCAATAGGGAAAAAAACACGTGGCCTTTTTGACACATTAGTGAACAAGCTCGAAACTGACCTCGTCATCCACGTAGAACATCATAGTATCATATGTAGTAGTACTTGAAGGTTGGATTATTTTTTATATAAATTTGATTGTTATTAAACAGGTGAAAATGTATTTTATTCTTGAAGCATTATCATACCAGGAATACTGGCGATGCACAGCACATGAGCGTTGCAGACTGTGAACTGATCTACCAGGGTGCCGGGCTGATTGGCATCAATGATGACAACTTTGCTTGTAGACAAAGTGCTGGTAAGGATCCATACACGGCTGGAAGTGGCATCGGCTTCATGAAGCTCCTTAGTCTGAAAATAGAATTGATCCACTATTAGACACTTGACACACTATTTAAAGCACAACTATCACCATTTTCACAAATCTGATACTGTTAAGCAAGGTAAACCTTGGGAATAGCATTCATCAGTTATTTTTTTTCTACTCAGCATTATATTTATCAGTGGGGAAGGCTCCCCATGCTCCCCACTGGCAGAACACAATAGTGCTGCGGGAGGGATCCACCCATCAACACTATGTGAATCCCGCAATTTTTTCAGCTTCAATCCATGCTTCAAAGAAAAGAAAATTGCATAGTGTATGGCCTGCCTAAAAGTTATAGCTGTTACAAAGCCAAATAATGGTGTCACATACTTCTAAAGAATTCTCCATAATGAAGAAAAATAATTGGAGAACCCAACTGCACGAAAGAGCCATCTTCACTATTTCCTTGTGTGAAGAGGCAATGGCTTTAAGTATTACAGTGGTAAGAATAATCTAGCGTGTTAAAGGAGTGGCTAGCCAGCTAAGTCACTGGAGAGGTCAGATGGGCCAAAAAAGAACTTGAGCTGAGTATTGTTCCTCTTAATGCTGAAACAGATTGGATTTTAGAAGTTCAAGTGACTTATATCATTTGAGTAATTTGCTTTGTTCTTACCTTCTTCTTCTCCGGTGACGTATGTGTGCTCTTGCTCTCCCCTTCCACTTCTGATTCAGTTGTCAGAGGATCCCGACCAGTTACTGCTTTGACTCCAAGTGCAGATTCCTCCTCAACTGGTTTCCAACCAGTTAAATCCACTCCAGCTGCACACCACAACTGTGAGAGACAACAAGGAGTGTTTATCATCTCAAGACAGAGTGTTTTAGAGCCTTGAATATCTCAGATGTAACATGGACTAGGCACAAACAGATGGTTATGCTATTACCTTCATAGTGGGGTCCTTCTCCACAAGAGGCCTGCAGTAGACAGGCACTGGAACATTCTTCATGCGATTATCCTCTTGGCCTCCATTTGGACTCAGCTGAAAAAATATCAAGATAAGACATATAAAAATTCTTTGGGGATTCAGAACTTGCATAAAGGGTAACTGAAGTGTAAAGGGTACCATTATAGTTTACACAGGCACTTTTGTTGACTAGTCAGTTGGGGTGCTCAGCCAGATGGAAACACCTCTAGCAAAAGTTCAAGTAAACCAGAAAAAAACCTCAGAAAAGCTAGTGGTTTGCACCAGCTGTATGTTCTGGTACAGTGTGTTTTGTCTGAAACACAAATTAGTGCACCCTTTCTCAACCAGGGTTTAGAGGAACCTTTGGGCTCCTTCTAAGCCTGAGCATGGCAAAATGATCTTCTACCTACACTGATCACCAGTGCAAGGAAGCACTTTTGCAACAACCATTATTGTTAGGGCATACCACAATTTGTACTGTATATGTTTCTCTTCTGTTATTATTATTAATAATAAAAATAATAATAATTACATTTCAAAATGATGTTGTACAGAGCAGGAAGGTTTAAAATGAATAGCTTATGTGGTAAAGTATACTAGGTATGCCATATTATTTGTTCCTATATATAAAATGTTCTACAATTTAGTGATCACACTAATGTACCAAAAAACTGTAGGTATAATTATTTTTAGTAGGTGTTCCCGGAGACCTGAAATATATTTCAAGGGTTCCTCAGAGATAAAAAAAAAGTTGAGAAAGGATGCATTTGAATATTCAGGTATCCCATGCAAGGATGGATTTCTCTTTATTTTCTCAAAATTCAAAGCAAACCTGTGCTTTGCCCACCCATTGCAAGAAAACACGTTTGCTTTAGGCTGGCTATACATTGATACATTTTTTTTCATTCAACCTACAGGTTCCTCTATCCACATTATACAGCATGAATGGAAGAATCTCTCTGCTGGGCTATTTTATTCTGACGGTGGCAGCGGTCAGAATACCCAATTATTGGCGGCATCTGATTGGATTTGCACAGCCTACAATTTGCACAGTGTAGCTTTAATCTCTCCAGTGACTTGCAGCTTGCACAATACTTTCTGTTCCATTTGCTATGAGATGAGTGCTTGGAAATGTTTTTATTGATCATATCTGATCAAAACACATTGTGAGACATTTATTAAGCAAATCAACAACACCGTTAGATGCAAATCAGTCTGTCTCTCACGTAGCAAAGTCTATGCAACAGTCGTTTTGTATATTTGTGACCCGTACACCTGTAATCATGGGCAGCCAGCTGTGATAGATTTATCATTGAAGAGGAGACAGATTTTCACTCTAAGCAGATGCATAGTTAAGAAGTGGTCAGGGTCAGATTGTATTCTGTCACAGTGCTATTTTAAAGCAGCTGATAGATACATCTGTGGTAGATATTTATCATTTCTGTGGCACAGCAAAACAATGTTTAATGCCCTGTACACACGGTTGGACATTCCGACGACAAAATCCATCAGATTTTTTCAGACGGATTTTGGCCCAAACTTGTCTTGCATACATACGGTCGCACAAAGTTGTCGGAAAATCTGATCCTTCAGAACGAGGTGACGTACAACACGTACGACTATTAAGAAACCAGTAGACAATAGTTTTCTTCTCGTAATTTACTGGAATTGTCTACACATGATCAGAATTTAAAAGATCGGATTTTGTTGTCGGAAAATTTTAGATCCAGATCTCAAACTTTGTGTGTCGGAAATTCCAATGGGAAAAGTCAGATGGAGCCCACACACGATCGGAATTTCCCGACAACACAATCCGATCGCACATTTTCTGTCAGAAAGTCCGACCGTGTGTACAGGGCATAACAGGAACAGTGATAAGGATTTTGCCTGAGATTAACAACAAGATCACATTTTGAATGGTACCCCTACGAACTAACACAAAACCCCAACACTGCAGCAAATCACAACGTATAGCATGTGTGTTGTGGTGTGCTGTGTCAGAAAAAAAAGATGTGTTTTTTTTTGTCCATTGCTGGTCATTGGCAGCCTATTCATAATGAATGGGCTGCCTTGACACAATGCACACTAGTGCAACATAATGCAAGCTAAGCGTACTAATCCCAACGCACACGTTCCTGTTAAAGTGGCTGTGCAAATGAGTGGGTGCTGCAACGACCAACGGCTGGAACTGTTCAAAGTCAAAATGAAAAATATTCACCAGCACACCAAGGATTTCCAAAAATGGGTACAGAGCTTTAATAAAGATCACATAATTACAGGAGTGAGCAACGTTTCGGAGCCTCAAAGGACCCCTTCATCAGACATTTTTTCATAATGTAAGCTAACACATGAGCGTTAACACACCAAAACAGATTGCACAAGTTGAAATGGGCAAACATACTTCCTGCCTCTTGGCCAACTGTCTTTTGTCATCCTCTTCTACCCCAGTTCCATGGAAAGCATTAGTTTCACGCTAACAAAATTGTATATCATGACCACAAAAGTCTCCCGAAAAGCGTTTGCATAAATGTGGCTTTTAATGCAATCTACTGATAAACTTTAAAAAACACTCCTCATGCTTTCCTTTCTACACACTAGGTCTCTGTTGATGTCTGCATGCCCATGTAAGGAGATTTAACCTAATTGTTTATCATCTAGATCAGGGATTTCCATACTTTCGAAACAAAGGGCCAGTTTACAGTGCTTCAAACATTAGGGGCGCCGGACTGTGGCCATTGGGTGTAGAAAAGGTCCTGGGAAAAAACAATGCCCCATCTTTGGTGTCAGTGGAAGGAATTGTGTCCCATCATTGGTGTCATTGAGAGGAATAGTGCCCAATCATTGGTGTCAGTGGGAGGAATTGTGCCCCATCATTGGTGTCATTGGGAGGAATTGTGCCCCATCATTGGGCCGCATTGTTTGTGTCATTGGGAGGAATTTGGCCCCACTGTTAGTTTCATTGGGAGGGATTGTGTCCTTTAATTTGTGTCATTGGGGGCAATTATGCCCCACTGTTGGTATTGGTGAATGAAGGGCCAGATAAAACCTAGCAAGGGGTCACATTTGGCCCCTGAGCCACAGTTTGGAGACCACTGATCTAGGTCATTACCTCTGGGAAAGAGAGTAAGGGCTCTTTCACACGGACGGACCGTATGTCCGTTTTTCATCCATCCGTTTTCGGATGAAAAACGGACATACAGGTATCCCTATGGGATAGCGGGTGTCAGCGGATGAGCATCCGCTGACACCCGCTCTCGTCCGTGCCCGCCATGCTCCGTTTCTGCAGACGGAGGAAAACCCCATTTTTTCATCCGTCTGCAGAGCGGATCGGGTGACGACGGACGCTACGGTCCGTCGTCACCCGATCTCCCATAGGGGAGAGCGGCGCTCTGACAGGTCCGTCCCTGCACAGAGTGCAGAGACGGACCTGTCATCCTACTGCTCAGCGGAGATCACTACGGCGATCCCCGCTGAGCAAGCGGCTATCCACGGGGCGGATCTGCACTGATCCGCCCCGTGTGAAAGAGCCCTAAGGGTAATGTTACAGTTGTCACCGGAACAGGACACAGCTGTTAAAGGTTGAATTTTACCTAATTTTGGGGAAATTTCCAATGAAATCAGCAGTGGATAGACAGCCAGCAACAAGGCCTCTCCACTGTTATCTGTCTATCCTCCATGTTGGCAGCACTAAGATCAAGCCCCCCATTTCCCATTCTTGATGTGTCTGTAGAAGTGTAACAGCTGTACAATTCCCCATTACTCCAGACAGCTATTTTAAGGCTGAAATAAGAACCTCATAATAATTTTCTACTTCCCTGAGAGGATCCAAGATATCTAGATACTGCTTTAATATACAAAATTGCTGACTTCACTCCCTGTAGACAAAGTAAACCCCAACCAGTGAAGTAGACTTCAGTCACCAACCTGCTTATACTTAGCAGGCAAGCTCCACCCACAGGCCTGCAGACGACCATCATCATTGCGCACGTGCTCCCGCACTTGGCGGTACTGCTCCCGTTTTTGCTCACGGCGAGCTGAGGACGCGCAGTCGCTGAGGAGAGAAGCCACAGTGTTACTTCTCAATCTAGAAAAAAAGAAAGAGGGAGAGAGGGTGCAGAGCGTCAGGGGGAGAGCAGAAAGCAAAGCAGCAAGGGTTACAGGCAATGCATGTGCAATGTTCCTAGTAAGCAGAGTGACCTGGAAATTAAGAATCAAATGATTATTCCAATGAGAACTACATTGCTGGTCTGCCTATTCCTGCAAGCTTTCTTTTTAAAGTGAACGTGTCAGCCTTTTTAATGTGACCTCTACTCAGTCTTATGCCCTGTACACACGGTCGGACATTCCGACCACAAAATCCGTTGGATTTTTTCAGACAGGTTTTGGCCAAAACTTGTCTTGCATACACACAGTCGCACAAAGTTGTCGAAAAATCCGATCATTCATAACGCGGTGACGTACACCACAAACGACAGGACTACGAAGAGGCCAGTAGCCAATAGCTTTCGTCTCCAAATTTCTTCTGAGCATGCGTGGCACTTTGTAATATACTATACACACGATTAGAAAAAGTCTGATCGGATTTTGTTGTCGGAAAATTTTAGGTCCCGCTCTCAAATTTTTCCTGTCTGAAATTCCGACGGAAAAAGTCTGCTAGAGCCCACACACGATCGGATTTTCCGACAACATAATTCTATCTGACTTTGTCCATTGAAATGTCTGACCGTGTGTATGTGGCATTAGACTTGTAAAAGAAAACAGGTTGCCTAAAAGCAGACATCATAAGTTTCTCTGTTGACGGGCTTTGGACTTGTGTCAATTAGGTGGAGACACTTCTGAGATCATTCAGATTTCTTTGATAGATGCATCTGACTTGCTCCAAGTGGTTCTTGCATTCCAATAGACTTATATGGTAATGCAAAACCATTTGCAATGTGAAAAAGCCCATCAACACAGACCATATGTTGCCCACTACTAACCTAATGGTTCCTGCACATGGGGCTTACACAAGCATTCTAGATGCCTGGCATCATTTTCTGCACCCAGGAAGAAACATGTGCCACATACAGCCTGCTATACAAATGAATGGCTGCCCATTGCCATATTCTTGCCAGGCCTCTTAAATTTGTTTGTAATCGCCACATGCATGGACCCTTACTTAATCAGAAGAGGCTCTTCTGTGACCTTCTCTGATTTAGTTTCACTTTTTTACTAGGCCTGACTTTCATAATTTAATGGTTAAGGTCCACCAAATAACATTCCACCCTTAAACAGCATGTTGGCATAAAAACTTTAAAATTGGGGCTGCACAGTGGCTTAGTTAGCACTACTGACTTGGCTCTACGCACTTGACTGAGACAAGTGGCAGCAAAAGAAATGCAGAGGGACAAGAGACTGACATGTCCCCTTCCTCATCATTCCTCTAAGCAAGTGCTTCGAGCCGGGACAAGGGCCTGTTATTGAGCAGCCTTCTCCTTGCCAACTAATATGTCAGACAGCTGCAGGGGGAATGGGGGGTAACCTGTCTGACCTTGTACCTTGTCTACTGGGGGACAGAACACTAAAAACAATACCTCGCTAATAACAAAGTACAATTAAAACTAAGTTTGAGAGGTGCACAGAGCAGGAGGAATATTGCTAACAGCAGGCATTACCTATGGAACCTGGAACTAATAGGTTCACCAAAGAATATACATCTCCACATCACTGAGATTAGTAGGATTAGTATGCTCAAGCTATTGGCAAGCAGTGGGGTACAAATGCAAAGGCTGTGGCATTGACCAATCAGAAACCTTGTTAGCTGTGGCCCTACTGGTTTGGTTAGATTAGAGATATTACGTACAAACCAATGCACACTTTTTTCATTTTTTTGTTAGTAGCATACGCATTGCAGGTTCAAAAGGAATGAATAGTTAGTTAAATGGGAATACAGAAGGAAGACTGCTTATAAAAAAAGAAAGATAATGCTTTGGTCACAATTATGACTATTCTTTTGATTTATCATTACAATTACACATGGAAAATACTCATACAGCATTTATTTTGAAGCATGTGAAGTGTACTTTAAGCGCTTGTACACACCAGAACGCGGTATTCTGTGCACGTTTCCAGCACTGGATTTAAAATGCACTGGGTGTGCACATCTGCTGCGGTTGCCAATGTATTCCTAACGACACCCCGAACGCAGTACGTTTGTCTGCACCGAAACCATGCTATCCGGTGCAATGAGTTTTTGAAAAGTAGTGCATGCACTACTTTGGTATGATCCAGTGGGATTTCAGCCCATTCAAATGAATGGGCTAAAATCCCACTGCACAGAATCGCACAGGAATGTGGACCGTGTTCCTGTACGATTCAGGTGTAAACTGGCCCTAAAGAGGTGTTTTACCAGTAAGGTAACATATGCACACTTACAGGCTACTTGATTTCATATAATTGATTAATTATGGAATATGTTGCAGTATGAAGGAATTTGTCATGAGAAATACAGTGGTTTACTGTTGCCAATTTCATTATGAAAATACTAATTAATTTGCTGGTACTCTGACTTGTATGCTTTATAAGGAAAGGGCTACACTGGTGATTATATCCTATGAACAAACAAGAATCAGCAAAGCTCATTCTCCATGGTGATTGGAGAGCTCCAACCCAGTAGAGAATGACCCAGACCTCTGGAGAGAGACCACTGCTTCCACAAAGAGAGTAATGCCGCGTACACACGGCCGGACTTTCCGGCAGAAAAAGTCAAATGGGAGCTTTTCATCTGACTTTTTCTGACGGCATTTCCGACGGACTTAGATATATTACATGTTCTAAATCTTTCCTTCGTAAATGCCGACGGAGCTTAGTCCGTTGGCAAGTCTGACCGTGTGTACAGGGCATTAGGCTCTTCCTCTGCAGCATGCTGGCAGGGTGCAGGCTTCTCCACTCAGGCCGGGCTGCTTTTTAAAGAAAAAGAAAAGACTTGCCACACCTTTTGCTTTGGTGAGGTTTGGTATTTGGGGCGCTATAAATCTATAACAAACTAGAGTTATTTATAAATCATATGAAATATAGAATATAACTCTCAAATGAGGTGTATGTGCCTCTATGGTACTGTAACAATCCCTGGTGAGAAGCTCATAATCAAGATTATTGTGAATCTCCTAATAAATCATATATTTGATAGTGGAAAACTTCATATGGTGATAGAAATGAGAGAAAACCAATTCCTATAATAGTGTCAGATAATCAACCAAATATTGTGACGCTCAACATGTCCAATATGAAATACTGGCACCAATAATGACCTCTTGGTCGTGACCAAGTGCTAATTATATGTGTTTACACAATAAACATAAAATGAAACAATATTGGAGTGCTCCCACAGAAAAAAATGATCGCTCAATATATGTATAAGTGATAAACATAAACAGTGTACCACAACTGTGGTAAATAAGAATCACACCAAATAATAAACAACTCCTCCTTAATATAATCCAGATCCAGGACACACCAATAGCCTGGATATGAATATGAATAGTGATAAAAAATAGTGTCTCTAGAGAATAAAAATCACCATAAAAGCAAAAATATTTTAAATCAAAAGTTCATAGAATAATTAACATCAGTTGAGTGTTGAATTGCACTTTTTCTTAGTGACTGTGAATCCCTTCACCGCATAGAAAAAACTCTTCTTTCACCCAGGTGATAGCAGTAATAAAGCTGGCCGCTTACCAGAAGATGTTGATTGTTTTAACTAAAAAACAATCGCATGCGCTTGTTACAGGACATAGCCTGTTCGGATGCACCAAAGGGAAAAACTTAGAGACACCTCCTCCTCCTCCTCTCAGATTTGCTCAGATCAGGTCATGGATGGGTGTATATGTGGAGTGTGTATACAAGTGCAGCGCTAACATAGATGGACAAGTGTCCCTGATTTTCACTTGAGATCCCGCAGGAGTGTAACAGCCCGTGGGAACTGTTGTGAGCCAGGAGTATAATAATTAACCCTATAAGTGAGGGTGTCAGCTAGATTTCTCTGCTGGTGTGTGCTCAAATTAGAGTGGTTAAAGGTTGCATTAAATAATGCGATTATAGTAAACACAACTAATAAAACTGTGAAAAATTATATCATGTGAAAGGGGGAGGGAAAGGGGTGATGCTGGGTGTTTGAACCCCTTTTAACCGTGGGTACAGAACAAATCCACACCAGGTTAAAGCAAGATCCTATTTGGTCTCCTTCAGGAGTCACAGCTTCATGTAGCACAGACTATTAGGGCGTGTGACACCAAATCGCCGAAATATGTAATAGGACTATAACAGGTGAAATAAGGTGTTAAAATAATACTGATCCTTAGGCATATGTTAAATACACTCCCATAAGTGAAAACCTACGCCGCTAGACAGTGAACAACCAAGCTGAACCAAACATATAATGTATAACCTGTCTGACCATACACTCAAAACAGTGAACAGGGAAAGGAAAGAATAATCCCCTATACTGGCATGGGAATTGGCTCCCTTCAAAGCGTGCCTACATCCACCCTCTATTCAAAGTCTGTCTAACCATATAACAATGTGCAAATAGTCCTGTTGGTCTGGATATGATGACAGAACAGACAGAAGACAGTTCAATTTGCAGTATCTTCACTAGATGCAGGTGTATCACTGGAGGTATTCAAGGTATGTGGTCAGCTTAACAGGCTCTAAAAACAGACGGTAAAGGTGGGTACTCTTACCAGAGCTGATGGACTCACCCCTCTCAGGGTGAGTCAACAAGGCTTATAACGGATACACCGGATAGATAATGGATCTGTTGCGATCTGCTGGATCTCACTGGACCTTTCCTCCAGGTGTCAAAGCAGTCGCTTACCTGCGGCTCGATGGAAGTGCCGGATTTAGAAAGTAAGCAGTGGTAAAACTTCTCTGGGGGATCCTTATCCACAGCAGCTCAGGTAGAGGAGGAAACAGAGACAGAGAAGCAACTCCTCATAGTGTGAAACCAATTTCCCAATTGGCATTTATTGGATAAAAACGGTTTTAAAAAACATTTGCGCAAAAAGTTAAAATGTGGCTTCGGTAGACATCCAATCCAACGGGTTGGATGTCTACCGAAGCCACATTTTAACTTTTTGCGCAAATGTTTTTTAAAACCGTTTTTATCCAATAAATGCCAATTGGGAAATTGGTTTCACACTATGAGGAGTTGCTTCTCTGTCTCTGTTTCCTCCTCTACCTGAGCTGCTGTGGATAAGGATCCCCCAGAGAAGTTTTACCACTGCTTACTTTCTAAATCCGGCACTTCCATCGAGCCGCAGGTAAGCGACTGCTTTGACACCTGGAGGAAAGGTCCAGTGAGATCCAGCAGATCGCAACAGATCCATTATCTATCCGGTGTATCCGTTATAAGCCTTGTTGACTCACCCTGAGAGGGGTGAGTCCATCAGCTCTGGTAAGAGTACCCACCTTTACCGTCTGTTTTTAGAGCCTGTTAAGCTGACCACATACCTTGAATACCTCCAGTGATACACCTGCATCTAGTGAAGATACTGCAAATTGAACTGTCTTCTGTCTGTTCTGTCATCATATCCAGACCAACAGGACTATTTGCACATTGTTATATGGTTAGACAGACTTTGAATAGAGGGTGGATGTAGGCACGCTTTGAAGGGAGCCAATTCCCATGCCAGTATAGGGGATTATTCTTTCCTTTCCCTGTTCACTGTTTTGAGTGTATGGTCAGACAGGTTATACATTATATGTTTGGTTCAGCTTGGTTGTTCACTGTCTAGCGGCGTAGGTTTTCACTTATGGGAGTGTATTTAACATATGCCTAAGGATCAGTATTATTTTAACACCTTATTTCACCTGTTATAGTCCTATTACATATTTCGGCGATTTGGTGTCACACGCCCTAATAGTCTGTGCTACATGAAGCTGTGACTCCTGAAGGAGACCAAATAGGATCTTGCTTTAACCTGGTGTGGATTTGTTCTGTACCCACGGTTAAAAGGGGTTCAAACACCCAGCATCACCCCTTTCCCTCCCCCTTTCACATGATATAATTTTTCACAGTTTTATTAGTTGTGTTTACTATAATCGCATTATTTAATGCAACCTTTAACCACTCTAATTTGAGCACACACCAGCAGAGAAATCTAGCTGACACCCTCACTTATAGGGTTAATTATTATACTCCTGGCTCACAACAGTTCCCACGGGCTGTTACACTCCTGCGGGATCTCAAGTGAAAATCAGGGACACTTGTCCATCTATGTTAGCGCTGCACTTGTATACACATTTTCTTTTTACAATTTTCGTCTGATTGTTGTGCTAGCAGCTTTTGTTTCTTGTTTGTTTGGCGCAATATTACCCCACCACTTTTTTGTATATGTGGAGTTAAAAGAACACTTCATAGTGTAATTTTGCTTTTTATTTTTTTAAAAACAATATAACAAAGAAAGCCAAATGGCCACTCACATTCTCCGGTGCCCGCCCGGCACTGGGGCTGCTCGCCTTGATAAAACAGTGGTAGGGTTTTTTTTGAAAAGATAGCTCTCCCTCTGAAGGATTCCTGAGCCGATCGGCGTGCGTGTCACCTCCTCGCGCCGTCAACCAGCAAAACCGGATATCCTGGGAGGCTTACGTTCGATGTAGTGATCAGGTACCGCCTCCGACGTACGTTTCGTGATTCCGTCTTCAGGGGGGCGTACCTGATCACTGGGAAATGCCTGATAATATAGTGTCTCCCATTGGTAGAACAGCCAATGAGAGACCTTATGGATTGCGCAGCCTCAGTGCCAACTGGACTCCTCATTGCGGACCTGCCGCTCATGATATACATTTTATAATCATACATAGTAAAAAAATGCCTTAAAGCAACCTTAAAAACATATATTTAGCTTTTTATTTGTAAATCCTACCACTAATTTTTGACTGGATCATGATTTAATTAATAAAGTATTTGGTGGTTGCACTTTATGCAGTGTTCTTGATGTTAGGAAAAAAGAAATATTGCAAGAAAGAAACTTTTTATTCCTTATTTTTATTAGATTGAATTTCTTATTTATTTTTACGCCATCTTAATTAATTAGTCTTAGAGGTCTTTGTTCACTTAATTATTTATTTATATGTCACCTATTTTATCGTTGTCGAAAAAAACTAAAATTAAAACTAAAATAAAGCCGGCCGCATTCTGAGTGTTCCACTAGATGGCGCTCATACTTTAGTTCTAGCTAATCTGTTGGCTGGTTATATTTTAGAAATTAATGCCAAAAAATGATTTTTATTTAGTTTAATGCTAATTCACTTTACATTTATTAGCATTGGCATTATAGTCTTTTAGTGTACCTTCACAAATCATTTATCTTTGTGGGGATCACTTTAAAGTGACCTCCACTAATTGATCGTGAAAAAGATTTTGATATGTAAGGGAATGAAAATTTTATTTTACTTTAGTGACAGACTCTACCTCCCCTCCCCCATCGTGTGGTTCATATTCAGATTCTATTCATTTGTCAGAAAACAGTTCAGATCCAATTCTATGTTCATACCCAACGGTTGCATTGTGTTGAGTGTATATAGCCACTTTGTCTCGTTTTGGGAAACCTCTTTTCTCATGTCTGTCCCCCTCCAGTGTCTTGAGACCTTGTCGATCCCATAGAAACGACACTGGGTGGGGTCAGCATTGTGATATTTCTCGAAGTGTCTCGAAACACTGTGATTGGGAAATTTTTTCTTTATATTGGCTAAGTGTTCGTTTATTCTAATTTTAAGTTGTCTGGTAGTCCGGCCCACATATTGCATTGGGCACGAACACTCAAGAACATACGTCACATGGTCTGAGTGGCAAGTGATCAGGGGTTTGATCTTATGTGTGTTCTTGGTTGCACATGATTGGAAATGCGAAATCTTTTTTTGGGTTCCTGGCTTCCTAGTCAGTCGGCACGCCTTGCATCTTGTACAATAATGAAAGCCAGATCCCCCCAAGAAGGTGGTCACCTTCCTGGGGGGGTCTGGCACATTAGGAGCGATTTTGTTCCTCAATCCTGGAGCTCGTCTGTAAATAAATTTTGGTTGTTGTGTAATATTTAGATCTTTGTCTTGTAACAAAATGGGCCAATGTTTTTTGAAAATTGCTTCGATTTGCCTATACTGCCTGTTATACCCTGTAATAAAGGCCAAAGAGCCCTTATATTCAGGTTTGGCTCTATTTGTTAACAGGGTGTTCCTATCCATTTGTGTCACCTGAGATACAGCTTTACTGAGGGTATTTTGATTATAGCCCTTTTCCATAAAACGAGCTGTTAGTATTTGTGTTTGCTCTTGAAAGTCGCTGGAGGATACACAGTTGCGTTTCAAACGCATATATTGCCCTTTTGGTATAGCTCCCAACCACCGTGGGTGGTGGCAGCTATTTATGGGGACATAACCATTCCGGTCAGTGCTTTTGAAGAACGTCTTGGTGAAAAATAATTCTTCTCTGATAGTGATAGTTAAATCTAGGTAGTTGACTTCTTTACCCATATGTTCCATGGTGAACCTTAAGCCATAGGCATTATTGTTCATTCCTACTAGATACCTCGTAAACTCATCTACATTCCCCTTCCAAAAGAGGATGATATCGTCTATGTACCTTTTGTAAAACATAAGCGACTCGTTTCGTTGGTTGAAAATAGTCTCAGATTCCCACTTGTTGAGGACGATATTTGCCACGCTTGGGGCATAACGTGCCCCCATAGCTACACCCCCTACTTGATTGAAAAAATCATTGTTAGCCCAGAAGTAATTGTTACCCATTGTTACACTTAGACCTTTGACCAGATATCTAATTTGTGCCTTCTTCAGCTTGGATTGCCTTATTAGAGCCCATTCTACTGCCACCAGTGCGTCTGCATGTCTGATGTTAGTATATAGGGATTCTATGTCCACAGTAACCATGACGGTATTAGGTGTGGCTTTTAATTGTTGTAATAAGACTAGTAATTCTCTGCTGTCTTTTAAGTAAGAGGGACTCAATGACACAAGAGGTTTGAGGAAACAATCCAAATACTCCCCCAGCCGGGAGAATAAAGAATTGATTCCACTAATAATTGGCCGCCCCGGTGGATGGTCTTTGTTTTTGTGTATCTTCGGTAATAAATATAGTACCGGAGTTTTTGGGGCCTGCGGAACCAAATAGCCCGCCTCTTTCTTATTCAGGAACTGTTTGGACACTCCTTCTTTTACCCACTCATTTAGTAAAGTCTTTAACTTGGGCGTTGGATCACCCCTCATTTTCTGATAAGTGGTGGGGTCTTGTAACTGCCTGTTCATTTCCTGATAGTAGTATTCGCGTGTCATAATGACCAAACCCCCCCCTTTATCTGCTGCCCTGACAACAATTTCCTTGTTATCCTCAATGGATTTTATGCCTTCCCATATTTTTGCTGTATCAGCGTATTTTTTAATCTCTAGGTTTTTTATATCATTCTGAACCATGCTTTTAAACACTTCTATATGATGGTGTTTTCCTTTTTGGGGGTTGAAGGTAGAATTATTTCTTAGATTGGTATGGATAAATGGATGTGTCACTTGGGGGATGTCTTGTACTGTGGTCTGATTGGCAAAATATTTTTTAATATTCAGTTTTCTGACATATTTTTCGATGTCAATAAATAATTCAAATTTGTCTGCATTTTTACTAGGTGCATATTTTAATCCCTGATTGAGAACTTCTAACTCGACGTCAGAAAATTGGACCTCTGTCAGGTTGAACAAACCTTGATTCAGTTGTCCCTTTTTCTTTTTCTTTCGACCTCTCCCTCGTTTTCCTCTCGGTTTATAGTGTCTTGCGGTCCCCGGATGGGGATTTGTGGGATACGGTAAGGTTCCTTCCATCCCCTCCATTCCCCCTGGTATTGATTGGCATATTGATTTTGGTATGGGCCTGGTCTACCTCTAAAGTTACCCCTAAAAGTTCCTCTAGGGGGCCTAGGGGGGTAGTGGTTGCGTTCTGGCCCATAGTGATTGTATTCACTGGATCTATTATCCATCTGTCCATATCCACCGTAGGTTGGCAATGGATATGGTGGTGGATAATATTGGCCATTTGATGGGCCTTGATTGGATCCTCTCTGATTACCTAGTGGTTTCCCACTGGTGGATCTATTGCCAGTTTTGGGGGTGCTAGGTCCTCTGGTTGTTTTAACTGATTGTACCGGAACCTGATTTTTGGTCTCCGAGGTGTCCACCTCTGACTCTGCTAATAAAGTTTCTTGCCATTTGTATACTTTATTTTGCTCAAAGTCCTTGATGTCCCTTTGATATTTTTTTATTTTTTTATTTTTGATCTCTCCGTCATATTTTGCCAGATGGCTCTGAAGTGTCTTAGCTTTTTCCACATATTCATTATTAGTACTGAATGGTTCCATCTTTTCCTTAAGGTCTGCGATTTTTGCTTGTACTAGTACAGCTTTAGCCTTACGCTTCTTAACCATAAGTTGCATAAGTTTTTGTTCGCAGCCATTAAAGAACTGGTACCATTCATCCAATGATTGTAAATCCTCGGATCCCTCATTGGGGCTAATATCCCATCTTAATCTTCTAGGGGTTAAATTGTGGCCGATATACATTTCAAATGAGGCCACATCCCACCACAACCTTATTTGTTTTTCCATATCTGCTTGTAATTGTTTAAACCCTCTCTCGAGGTCTAGATTAGGGCTAGGTGTCTGTTGAAACACTTCCTCTAGATTTATATGTCTCTCCTGCATAAAGTTGAATACGTCCATGCCTGCGTGGGTTGTTGATATTAGCGCAAAGAAAGGATTATTAATTATAGCCAATACAAATATAAATGTAAGTGTAGATGACCCCAATAAATGGGTTATCTCAACCCCGCGCTTGGAGGAGAGAAAAATATACAGTCAAAAAATATATATATATGAGATGTTTTAATATTACGGTGATGATAAAGCGCTAAAAAAAGCACTAGTTTATCATCCTTAATCAATTAAATGTTAATTGACTACAAAAGCTGCTCCCTTTAAAATCCGTAGATTTGATGAATGGTGAGGTTTGGTATTTGGGGCGCTATAAATCTATAACAAACTAGAGTTATTTATAAATCATATGAAATATAGAATATAACTCTCAAATGAGGTGTATGTGCCTCTATGGTACTGTAACAATCCCTGGTGAGAAGCTCATAATCAAGATTATTGTGAATCTCCTAATAAATCATATATTTGATAGTGGAAAACTTCATATGGTGATAGAAATTAGAGAAAACCAATTCCTATAATAGTGTCAGATAATCAACCAAATATTGTGACGCTCAACATGTCCAATATGAAATACTGGCACCAATAATGACCTCTTGGTCGTGACCAAGTGCTAATTATATGTGTTTACACAATAAACATAAAATGAAACAATATTGGAGTGCTCCCACAGAAAAAAATGATCGCTCAATATATGTATAAGTGATAAACATAAACAGTGTACCACAACTGTGGTAAATAAGAATCACACCAAATAATAAACAACTCCTCCTTAATATAATCCAGATCCAGGACACACCAATAGCCTGGATATGAATATGAATAGTGATAAAAAATAGTGTCTCTAGAGAATAAAAATCACCATAAAAGCAAAAATATTTTAAATCAAAAGTTCATAGAATAATTAACATCAGTTGAGTGTTGAATTGCACTTTTTCTTAGTGACTGTGAATCCCTTCACCGCATAGAAAAAACTCTTCTTTCACCCAGGTGATAGCAGTAATAAAGCTGGCCGCTTACCAGAAGATGTTGATTGTTTTAACTAAAAAACAATCGCATGCGCTTGTTACAGGACATAGCCTGTTCGGATGCACCAAAGGGAAAAACTTAGAGACACCTCCTCCTCCCCCTCTTGCTTTTTATTTTTTTAAAAACAATATAACAAAGAAAGCCAAATGGCCACTCACATTCTCCGGAGTGGCCATTTGGCTTTCTTTGTTATATTGTTTTTAAAAAAATAAAAAGCAAAATTACACTATGAAGTGTTCTTTTAACTCCACATATACACCCATCCATGACCTGATCTGAGCAAATCTGAGAGGAGGAGGAGGAGGTGTCTCTAAGTTTTTCCCTTTGGTGCATCCGAACAGGCTATGTCCTGTAACAAGCGCATGCGATTGTTTTTTAGTTAAAACAATCAACATCTTCTGGTAAGCGGCCAGCTTTATTACTGCTATCACCTGGGTGAAAGAAGAGTTTTTTTATGCGGTGAAGGGATTCACAGTCACTAAGAAAAAGTGCAATTCAACACTCAACTGATGTTAATTATTCTATGAACTTTTGATTTAAAATATTTTTGCTTTTATGGTGATTTTTATTCTCTAGAGACACTATTTTTTATCACTATTCATATTCATATCCAGGCTATTGGTGTGTCCTGGATCTGGATTATATTAAGGAGGAGTTGTTTATTATTTGGTGTGATTCTTATTTACCACAGTTGTGGTACACTGTTTATGTTTATCACTTATACATATATTGAGCGATCATTTTTTTCTGTGGGAGCACTCCAATATTGTTTCATTTTATGTTTATTGTGTAAACACATATAATTAGCACTTGGTCACGACCAAGAGGTCATTATTGGTGCCAGTATTTCATATTGGACATGTTGAGCGTCACAATATTTGGTTGATTATCTGACACTATTATAGGAATTGGTTTTCTCTAATTTCTATCACCATATGAAGTTTTCCACTATCAAATATATGATTTATTAGGAGATTCACAATAATCTTGATTATGAGCTTCTCACCAGGGATTGTTACAGTACCATAGAGGCACATACACCTCATTTGAGAGTTATATTCTATATTTCATATGATTTATAAATAACTCTAGTTTGTTATAGATTTAAAGCGCCCCAAATACCAAACCTCACCATTCATCAAATCTACGGATTTTAAAGGGAGCAGCTTTTGTAGTCAATTAACATTTAATTGATTAAGGATGATAAACTAGTGCTTTTTTTAGCGCTTTATCATCACCGTAATATTAAAACATCTCATATATATATATTTTTTTTGACTGTATATTTTTCTCTCCTCCAAGCGCGGGGTTGAGATAACCCATTTATTGGGGTCATCTACACTTACATTTATATTTGTATTGGCTATAATTAATAATCCTTTCTTTGCGCTAATATCAACAACCCACGCAGGCATGGACGTATTCAACTTTATGCAGGAGAGACATATAAATCTAGAGGAAGTGTTTCAACAGACACCTAGCCCTAATCTAGACCTCGAGAGAGGGTTTAAACAATTACAAGCAGATATGGAAAAACAAATAAGGTTGTGGTGGGATGTGGCCTCATTTGAAATGTATATCGGCCACAATTTAACCCCTAGAAGATTAAGATGGGATATTAGCCCCAATGAGGGATCCGAGGATTTACAATCATTGGATGAATGGTACCAGTTCTTTAATGGCTGCGAACAAAAACTTATGCAACTTATGGTTAAGAAGCGTAAGGCTAAAGCTGTACTAGTACAAGCAAAAATCGCAGACCTTAAGGAAAAGATGGAACCATTCAGTACTAATAATGAATATGTGGAAAAAGCTAAGACACTTCAGAGCCATCTGGCAAAATATGACGGAGAGATCAAAAATAAAAAAATAAAAAAATATCAAAGGGACATCAAGGACTTTGAGCAAAATAAAGTATACAAATGGCAAGAAACTTTATTAGCAGAGTCAGAGGTGGACACCTCGGAGACCAAAAATCAGGTTCCGGTACAATCAGTTAAAACAACCAGAGGACCTAGCACCCCCAAAACTGGCAATAGATCCACCAGTGGGAAACCACTAGGTAATCAGAGAGGATCCAATCAAGGCCCATCAAATGGCCAATATTATCCACCACCATATCCATTGCCAACCTACGGTGGATATGGACAGATGGATAATAGATCCAGTGAATACAATCACTATGGGCCAGAACGCAACCACTACCCCCCTAGGCCCCCTAGAGGAACTTTTAGGGGTAACTTTAGAGGTAGACCAGGCCCATACCAAAATCAATATGCCAATCAATACCAGGGGGAATGGAGGGGATGGAAGGAACCTTACCGTATCCCACAAATCCCCATCCGGGGACCGCAAGACACTATAAACCGAGAGGAAAACGAGGGAGAGGTCGAAAGAAAAAGAAAAAGGGACAACTGAATCAAGGTTTGTTCAACCTGACAGAGGTCCAATTTTCTGACGTCGAGTTAGAAGTTCTCAATCAGGGATTAAAATATGCACCTAGTAAAAATGCAGACAAATTTGAATTATTTATTGACATCGAAAAATATGTCAGAAAACTGAATATTAAAAAATATTTTGCCAATCAGACCACAGTACAAGACATCCCCCAAGTGACACATCCATTTATCCATACCAATCTAAGAAATAATTCTACCTTCAACCCCCAAAAAGGAAAACACCATCATATAGAAGTGTTTAAAAGCATGGTTCAGAATGATATAAAAAACCTAGAGATTAAAAAATACGCTGATACAGCAAAAATATGGGAAGGCATAAAATCCATTGAGGATAACAAGGAAATTGTTGTCAGGGCAGCAGATAAAGGGGGGGGTTTGGTCATTATGACACGCGAATACTACTATCAGGAAATGAACAGGCAGTTACAAGACCCCACCACTTATCAGAAAATGAGGGGTGATCCAACGCCCAAGTTAAAGACTTTACTAAATGAGTGGGTAAAAGAAGGAGTGTCCAAACAGTTCCTGAATAAGAAAGAGGCGGGCTATTTGGTTCCGCAGGCCCCAAAAACTCCGGTACTATATTTATTACCGAAGATACACAAAAACAAAGACCATCCACCGGGGCGGCCAATTATTAGTGGAATCAATTCTTTATTCTCCCGGCTGGGGGAGTATTTGGATTGTTTCCTCAAACCTCTTGTGTCATTGAGTCCCTCTTACTTAAAAGACAGCAGAGAATTACTAGTCTTATTACAACAATTAAAAGCCACACCTAATACCGTCATGGTTACTGTGGACATAGAATCCCTATATACTAACATCAGACATGCAGACGCACTGGTGGCAGTAGAATGGGCTCTAATAAGGCAATCCAAGCTGAAGAAGGCACAAATTAGATATCTGGTCAAAGGTCTAAGTGTAACAATGGGTAACAATTACTTCTGGGCTAACAATGATTTTTTCAATCAAGTAGGGGGTGTAGCTATGGGGGCACGTTATGCCCCAAGCGTGGCAAATATCGTCCTCAACAAGTGGGAATCTGAGACTATTTTCAACCAACGAAACGAGTCGCTTATGTTTTACAAAAGGTACATAGACGATATCATCCTCTTTTGGAAGGGGAATGTAGATGAGTTTACGAGGTATCTAGTAGGAATGAACAATAATGCCTATGGCTTAAGGTTCACCATGGAACATATGGGTAAAGAAGTCAACTACCTAGATTTAACTATCACTATCAGAGAAGAATTATTTTTCACCAAGACGTTCTTCAAAAGCACTGACCGGAATGGTTATGTCCCCATAAATAGCTGCCACCACCCACGGTGGTTGGGAGCTATACCAAAAGGGCAATATATGCGTTTGAAACGCAACTGTGTATCCTCCAGCGACTTTCAAGAGCAAACACAAATACTAACAGCTCGTTTTATGGAAAAGGGCTATAATCAAAATACCCTCAGTAAAGCTGTATCTCAGGTGACACAAATGGATAGGAACACCCTGTTAACAAATAGAGCCAAACCTGAATATAAGGGCTCTTTGGCCTTTATTACAGGGTATAACAGGCAGTATAGGCAAATCGAAGCAATTTTCAAAAAACATTGGCCCATTTTGTTACAAGACAAAGATCTAAATATTACACAACAACCAAAATTTATTTACAGACGAGCTCCAGGATTGAGGAACAAAATCGCTCCTAATGTGCCAGACCCCCCCAGGAAGGTGACCACCTTCTTGGGGGGATCTGGCTTTCATTATTGTACAAGATGCAAGGCGTGCCGACTGACTAGGAAGCCAGGAACCCAAAAAAAGATTTCGCATTTCCAATCATGTGCAACCAAGAACACACATAAGATCAAACCCCTGATCACTTGCCACTCAGACCATGTGACGTATGTTCTTGAGTGTCCGTGCCCAATGCAATATGTGGGCCGGACTACCAGACAACTTAAAATTAGAATAAACGAACACTTAGCCAATATAAAGAAAAAATTTCCCAATCACAGTGTTTCGAGACACTTCGAGAAATATCACAATGCTGACCCCACCCAGTGTCGTTTCTATGGGATCGACAAGGTCTCAAGACACTGGAGGGGGACAGACATGAGAAAAGAGGTTTCCCAAAACGAGACAAAGTGGCTATATACACTCAACACAATGCAACCGTTGGGTATGAACATAGAATTGGATCTGAACTGTTTTCTGACAAATGAATAGAATCTGAATATGAACCACACGATGGGGGAGGGGAGGTAGAGTCTGTCACTAAAGTAAAATAAAATTTTCATTCCCTTACATATCAAAATCTTTTTCACGATCAATTAGTGGAGGTCACTTTAAAGTGATCCCCACAAAGATAAATGATTTGTGAAGGTACACTAAAAGACTATAATGCCAATGCTAATAAATGTAAAGTGAATTAGCATTAAACTAAATAAAAATCATTTTTTGGCATTAATTTCTAAAATATAACCAGCCAACAGATTAGCTAGAACTAAAGTATGAGCGCCATCTAGTGGAACACTCAGAATGCGGCCGGCTTTATTTTAGTTTTAATTTTAGTTTTTTTCGACAACGATAAAATAGGTGACATATAAATAAATAATTAAGTGAACAAAGACCTCTAAGACTAATTAATTAAGATGGCATAAAAATAAATAAGAAATTCAATCTAATAAAAATAAGGAATAAAAAGTTTCTTTCTTGCAATATTTCTTTTTTCCTAACATCAAGAACACTGCATAAAGTGCAACCACCAAATACTTTATTAATTAAATCATGATCCAGTCAAAAATTAGTGGTAGGATTTACAAATAAAAAGCTAAATATATGTTTTTAAGGTTGCTTTAAGGCATTTTTTTACTATGTATGATTATAAAATGTATATCATGAGCGGCAGGTCCGCAATGAGGAGTCCAGTTGGCACTGAGGCTGCGCAATCCATAAGGTCTCTCATTGGCTGTTCTACCAATGGGAGACACTATATTATCAGGCATTTCCCAGTGATCAGGTACGCCCCCCTGAAGACGGAATCACGAAACGTACGTCGGAGGCGGTACCTGATCACTACATCGAACGTAAGCCTCCCAGGATATCCGGTTTTGCTGGTTGACGGCGCGAGGAGGTGACACGCACGCCGATCGGCTCAGGAATCCTTCAGAGGGAGAGCTATCTTTTCAAAAAAAACCCTACCACTGTTTTATCAAGGCGAGCAGCCCCAGTGCCGGGCGGGCACCGGAGAATGTGAGTGGCCATTTGGCTTTCTTTGTTATATTGTTTTTAAAAAAATAAAAAGCAAAATTACACTATGAAGTGTTCTTTTAACTCCACATATACACCCATCCATGACCTGATCTGAGCAAATCTGAGAGGAGGAGGAGGAGGTGTCTCTAAGTTTTTCCCTTTGGTGCATCCGAACAGGCTATGTCCTGTAACAAGCGCATGCGATTGTTTTTTAGTTAAAACAATCAACATCTTCTGGTAAGCGGCCAGCTTTATTACTGCTATCACCTGGGTGAAAGAAGAGTTTTTTCTATGCGGTGAAGGGATTCACAGTCACTAAGAAAAAGTGCAATTCAACACTCAACTGATGTTAATTATTCTATGAACTTTTGATTTAAAATATTTTTGCTTTTATGGTGATTTTTATTCTCTAGAGACACTATTTTTTATCACTATTCATATTCATATCCAGGCTATTGGTGTGTCCTGGATCTGGATTATATTAAGGAGGAGTTGTTTATTATTTGGTGTGATTCTTATTTACCACAGTTGTGGTACACTGTTTATGTTTATCACTTATACATATATTGAGCGATCATTTTTTTCTGTGGGAGCACTCCAATATTGTTTCATTTTATGTTTATTGTGTAAACACATATAATTAGCACTTGGTCACGACCAAGAGGTCATTATTGGTGCCAGTATTTCATATTGGACATGTTGAGCGTCACAATATTTGGTTGATTATCTGACACTATTATAGGAATTGGTTTTCTCTAATTTCTATCACCATATGAAGTTTTCCACTATCAAATATATGATTTATTAGGAGATTCACAATAATCTTGATTATGAGCTTCTCACCAGGGATTGTTACAGTACCATAGAGGCACATACACCTCATTTGAGAGTTATATTCTATATTTCATATGATTTATAAATAACTCTAGTTTGTTATAGATTTATAGCGCCCCAAATACCAAACCTCACCATTCATCAAATCTACGGATTTTAAAGGGAGCAGCTTTTGTAGTCAATTAACATTTAATTGATTAAGGATGATAAACTAGTGCTTTTTTTAGCGCTTTATCATCACCGTAATATTAAAACATCTCATATATATATATTTTTTGACTGTATATTTTTCTCTCCTCCAAGCGCGGGGTTGAGATAACCCATTTATTGGGGTCATCTACACTTACACCTTTTGCTTTGTTGCACCTGCAATGTATTTAGCTAATTTAAACATAAAGCTCTGGTTTAAAACACAACTCCAGCATGTTTTCGGGTTTGATAGGTGAGATGAGTATCAGAGGAGAAAGGTAAGATGGTATCAAGTTTTTAATATCTGATTGAAACCCAATCTAACCTTTCTTCAGTCCATCCAAAGCAAAATGGCCTTTAAATCGAACTGCACAACAGAACCATAATATAACAGAAAATGTGCTTACTCATCGGGGAAGAACTCTATGGTGCGTCCCCCTGTGGATATCTGGCACATGGTGTGGCTTCGACGCTGGCTAAACCCAGCTGGTGTTGGGGATTTGTAGTGGATGTTGACAGGGGGGTAGGTCCTCTTTGCAGGAGGAGGGCTGGATGATGAACTGAACAATCTGCTGAAGCTGAAAACCGAGAAAGAAGAGCAAGTCATCACAGAATAGTCTTTTGCTTCAGGAAATAAATAAAAACTTTTATTTTCCCCAATATTTTTGAAGTTGCTTCAACATCTCTTTTACCCGCCACAATAATAATTCTTATTATAGTTTTGATTATTTTTAATAGGAAGTAATACTTTGTTACAAAGTTAGTTCTTACATACTGTACATAGGCACACCAATGCTTACACCAGAAACAAGATAGTGGTAGTGATAGTCTACGAGATTACATTTGATACATTTGTTACGTCTTATGAGTAGACCAGTTTGCATTTTCATTCGGGTATTAACGATTCAACTTTGTACAATTCTCTATTATTATTACAACAAAATGCATGTGTGAGCCAGTCATTGATGTTTTGTTTAGTGTAGCTTGACTTAAGCCCTGGGACACCTTCTCGTATTTTAGGAAGTCTCATCAGTTATTGTAACCAAGATTGTAGAATAAGAGAAAAAGATTAGAATACAATGATAGCCATTCTGTATAGTTTTCTTAGACTGGAATAGGAAAGAGTGACCTTTGAAGAGGTAAACCAGGGGTGTCCAACCTGTGACCTACAGGCCGCATACAGCCCAAGATGGCTATGAATGCGGCCCAACACAAAATTGTAAACTTACTTAAAAATGTTGATTTTTTGGGGGGGAATTTTGTGTAAAAATGTGTGTCCAATTAGCGAACACATATGGCCAAAGAAAAAGTTTACAGCGTCTCCGGACTTTTATACGTTTTATCTTTCCAAAGACAATGTTCTCACTTTTCATAATTACGCCTTATTCACGTCATCAGTTTTCGTCAGCACTGATATTTGTGAGCAATTGTTTACAAGGACGAAGCACACGAAGAGCAAAATATCTAATGAGCACCTGAAGAATTCATTAATAATTGCTACAACCAGATACTAATTATTTATCAAAAACAGTGTCAAATGTCACTTGTTTTATGTTGTCCTTTTACTTAAATTGTAAAATCGGACACAGGTATACCAATAGTGCACTAAAGCATGACAAGGTCATGGGAAGAAAGTTTTGCACAGTATTTAATAAAGACAAGACTTAGTTTTTGTTATATAGTTTCAGGAGCCTTGTAAAGCTTAATTTTAGACTGCATAGTCTCTGTTATGTTGAAATTATAACTGTACAATGTGATTGTTACCATGTAAATTGTGCAAAACGAAAAATAAAAACTTTTTCTTGATTAAAAAAAAAAATTGTAAAATCGGTAAATTGTGATCCGCCTGACTTTTTCTGCTCATCATCTATCCTTATTGTTAGTGCATTTTATGTGTGGCCCAAGACAATTCCCTTTCTTCCAATGTGGCCCAAAAAGGTCAAAATGTTGGACAACTGTGGGGTAAACAGAAGAGCCACTAACACTTCATAACTATAAGTTGCCAGCCCCCCTTCCCATTGTGCCCCTTCTCCCTTGGGCTTATCCTCCCTTCTATGTCTTTTTGAATCTTAAAGCAGGATTCCACCCTAAAGTGGAACGTCCGCTCATCGGAACCCTCCCCCCCCCCCTCCAGTGTCACATTTGGCACCTTTCAGGGGGAGGGGGGTGCAGATACCTGTCTAAGACAGGTATTTGCACCCACTTCCGGGCATAGACTTCCACGGGAGTCTATGCCTCTTCCTGCACTGTCTGCTGGGACACACACGGGTCCCAGAGACAGCGTGGAGCATTCCTATTGCATTGCGCGACTCGCGAATGCGCAGTAGGGAACCGGGAAGTGAAGGCGCTAGGCTTCATTTCCTGATTCCCATACCCAAGATGGCGGCGGCAGCATCCAAGGACCGAGGGAAGGTTCGGCCCCGGGTGCCGACATCACTGGACCCTGTGACAGGTGAGTGTCCTTATTTTAAAAGTCAGCAGCTGCAGTATTTGTAGCTGCTGACTTTTTAAAAAAAATAATTTTGCCGGACTCCTCTTTAAGTCAATCCTACAATAGAATTTGCTCCTCGTTATGTTTGCAGTTATTTGGTCCAGGGACTACAGGTCCTCTCAAAGAGTTCTACTTTTTCATTAGCAAGGCTTACTCTTTTTTCATGGATGATTATCTAAGTCACTTTTGAGGATTTCCATGATCTAGAAATAGTTAACTCAACACTAGTAACAACATTCAATATTACATAATTGGACTCGTATATGTAATGTTCAAGATGTTTTGTTGCCACTTCTTCAGTTCTAAGAAGTTTCAGGAAGATACTTCAGCATTTACAGTGTACCCACACAGGTAGCACCGACAACTTAATCCAATAACCATGGAATGTGTAGATCATGTGTAGATCATGGGTGCTCCACCTGTGGCCCTCCAGCTGTTGCGCAGCTACAAGTCCCATCATGCCTCTGGGAGTCATGCTTGTAACTGTCAGCCTTGCAATACCTCATGGTACTTGTCATTCCGCAACAGCTGGTGGGCCACAGGTTGTGCACCCATGGTGTAGATGTTGATTGTCCAAGAACAGGATATTAGGTGTGGGTGATGACATCAAGATCTTCACCTCGTCTAATTATTAGTTGCTCTAGTTTGAGGTAGATGGCATCATTCCCACTTTTTGCCAAACCTACTCTCTATCCTAAATGTGCACCTCAATTTCCTTGAAAAAAAAGGGCCCTTTTCCTTAAGGTATAGGAAAACTGCTGAGTCTCGGCCTGTAGAATTTGCCCTCCTATGCTGGGTAATTTGTTTGTTAAAAGGTTGACCTGTCTCCCCAATGTACAAGTCTTTGCATTCCTTACTACACTGCATTGCATATACCAAGCCACTTTGCTTATGTTTGGGTGTTCGGTTTTTAGGGCGTACCAGCCTCTGTCTCAGTGTATTCTTGAGGGCTTGAAGTACAAAAAAATGCAATGTTTATTAAAGGAGAATTCCAGGGGAAAAATAATTCCCATGCAGTGGGGTTGTGCCTGCACTGGATGGGTCAACTGCTCATTTTGTCCCTGGGCACTCAGAGAGGATATACTTGCCTGATCCTTCGATCCTCCAGAAAACAGCACTCCCCACATCCAGGGGTGGACTGTTCCTGCCATCCTCATGCCCAGAGCCAGTCTATGGGTGTGTTGACGTCAGGAACAGTCCATGCACAAGACCGCTAGCATGCCAGGGGGTGAAGGAGCGGCAGGGATTGGCCTTGCACTCAGAAGATTGGAGTATTAGGTGACTATATCCTCACCCCTAGACAAAAATGAGCAATTAACCTCTTGCTGACCAGCCGCTGTCATTATACGGCGGCAGGTTGGCTCTCCTGCGCAAACCGCTGTAGGTGTAAGTCGGTCTGTGCAGGAAGGCTAGCAGGCGCGCGGCGCAATTGCGGTGTACAGAGGCAGAACAGAGAACTGCCTATGTACACAAGGCAATTCCCCATTCTGCCTAGTGACATGTCAGAGATCTTCTGTTCCCAGTCATCGGAAACTGCGATCTCTGTCATGTCCTAGGTAGTCCATCACAGTTAGAACACGCTGAAGGAACACAGTTAACCCCTTGATCGCCCCCTAGTGTTAACCCCTTCCCTGCCAGTGACATTTATACAGTAATCAGTGGGTATTTTTCAGCACTGATCGCTGTATAAATGCCACTGGTCCCAAAAAAGTCAAAAGTGTCTGATATGTCCACCACAATGTCGCAGTCCCGCAAAAAAAATCGCAGATCGCTGCCATTACTAGTAAAAAAAATATATATATATATATATATATATTAAAAATGCCATAAATCTTTTCCCTATTTTGTAGAAGCTATAACTTTTGTGCAAACCAATCAATATACGCATTTTACATATTTTTTTTACCAAAAATATGTTGAAGAATACATATTGGCCTAAACTGATGAAGATTGATTTTACATTTTGGGGATATTTATTATAACAAAAAGTTAAAAATATATTTATTTTTTCAAAATTGTCTTTTTTTGGTTATAGCGCAAAAAAAAAACACAGAGGTGATGAAATACCACCAAAAGAAAGCTCTACTTGTGGGAAAAAAAGGACATATATTTTGTTTGGGCACAACGTCGCACGACCGCGCAATTGTCAGTTAAAGCGACAAAGTGCTGTATCGCAATAAGGGCCTGGTCATTAAGGGGGCAAATCCTTCTGGGGCTGAAGTCGTTAACAAATTAAAAAATTCCTGGAGTTCTTCTTTAAGGATCCTTCTGAGTGTTTCCAACAATCCAGCTATATACTACATGACTATATTATATGTGTTTCTCCCTTCTGTTCGATGGTCTTGTGTTTTTGCTTACCCTTGCAGATATTTCATCTAAAACGTAGTCTAGGTTGCCACAAATTCAGCCCAATGTTTCAGAGATCAAACAACCCCCAGTTTGTGTTACAGTGGATGGTGGGAGTCAAAAAAGCAGACACTGGACTGTGTGGGTAGGTTTCTTGCAGAACTCAATGTCCAAGTCAGCAGCATTTTCAAAACAGCAACATTGAAAAAAATCGTATGTCCTATTCTGATGCCAATACCTGTCTAGACTGATCCTGAGGGATAGAATCACACAGTATCCACATTTAATTGACTGTCAAAAAATGTGACATTATTACTTACAACTGCCAGATGGTGGACTTCTTTTTCTCCTGGACGGACGGGTGTTCCCGGGAGGCCCTAAAACAAGATAAACGTTATAATCTTTGACAGCGGCGCGGTGGGTCTGACAATGAGGCAATGTGCAGGTTTTTACTGTACTATAAAACTGCCTGGTGTGTTGTGACTAGGGTTGCCACCTCATCCCTTTAAAAGCGAACACATATTAATTACACAGGTTCTGTGGCTGATTAAGATGGTAATTTAAACTCACTTGGTGTCTTATCTGAATAAAATTAGCCTCAGAACCTGTGTGATTCATATGTGTTCTGGTTTAAAGGGATGAGGTGGCAACTCTAGTTGTGAAATTAAAGTGTATGTCTGGGAAAAAATATATGCAGATCATCTCTGCAATGCATGCACATTTGTTCTATGTGAAATGCATGTTGATTTTCCAGAAATGCACTCAGTTCCTAATTTCCGGTTGTAGACTGCCAACACATGCCTTTTCTGGACTGAAATTGTAAGGAATGGTATAGGTCCTGCACTGGTGTTTTGTGTCATACTACTGAATCCCTTCCACTCTTCTCATCTCCACAACATGAGCAGTAGCTAATCTGCAGCACCATAATAAGAACCAGGAGGTCTGATTAGATCCTTGAGATAACACAGCAGTGGCGGCTGGTGCTCAAAATTTTTGGGGGGGCGCAAACAAACAGCCTCACTGTGCCATCAAACGCTGCCACTGTGCCCATCAAACGCTGCCACTGTGCCCATCAAACGCTGCCACTGTGCCCATCAAACGCTGCCACTGTGCCCATCAAACGCTGCCACTGTGCCCCAAGTGCTGCCACTGTGCCCCAAGTTCTGCCACTGTGCCCCAAGTTCTGCCATTGTGCCCCAAGTTCTGCCACTGTGCCCCAAGTTCTGCCACTGTGCCCCAAGTTCTGCCATTGTGCCCCAAGTTCTGCCACTGTGCCCCAAGTTCTGCCATTGTGCCCCTTAAGTGCTGCCATTGTGCCCCAAGTGCTGCCATTGTGCCCCAAGTGCTGCCATTGTGCCCCAAGTTCTGCCATTGTGCCCCAAGTTCTGCCATTGTGCCCCTTAAGTGCTGCCATTGTGCCCCTTAAGTGCTGCCATTGTGCCCCAAGTTCTGCCACTGTGCCCCTTAAGTGCTGCCACTGTGCCCCCTGCCTGCCCTCTGCACTTACCTTGTCCCGGTGTGCAGCTGGTGACGGCGTCAGGCGACGAGCGGTGTCTCCGTCGGATGTCTTCTCCCGCGCTCCTCCTGTCTTCTTCTGCTGTGATTGGACACTAGGTGATTGGACGCCTAGCGTCCAATCACAGCGCCTGTGACTTCAGCCAATCAGGTGACAGGTAACAGACCTGGCAACCTGATTGGCTGAGAGGCGGGTCTGTGTTAGGGAAGCGATGTATTCGCTTCCCTAACACAATACTGTGTAATCAGCGAACGCACAGCCGTGCGCCCGCTGTTTACACTTAGGGAAGCCTATTAGAGCACACCGCTCTAATAGGGTCCCCTATTAGAGCTTACAGCTCTAATAGGGGCGCTTCCCGCAACACCCCCCCCACTGTAATTCAGATGCCCGGCGCCAGATCAGGGGCCGGACACCTGAATAGGGGGCGGCAGAGGTGACAATAGATAGATTCATGCAATGCATGAATCTATCTATTGGTGATAGAGTGGTGCATACTGCAGTGCACTGTGCAAGGCGCCCTTAAAGGGACATGTTTAAATAAATGTTTTTTTTTTTTTTGAACTTTTTTTTTTTTTATTTTTTTTTTATTTTTTTTAAATGCAAGGAGGGGGGGGGGGGGGGGGCGGCGCCCGGGCGCCCCCTATGGACGGGCCGCCACTGTAACACAGGAAGTGTGCAGAAGACACAGGACAGCTCTGAATTTCTAAAAAGATCAACAGGTATTTTTTTTTGTAGACAATGTACTTTCAATGGTATATTTAATAGACCAAAATGAAGCAAATGTTCACTGTTAGGGTTTACAAACACTTAAAAAAAAATCACAAGAAAAACAGGGAGTCTTCAATTGCTGAAATCCTACTGAAAATATTAGTTGCCTGGCTTTTATGTTGACTGACCGGTCTCAGTACCTCCTAAGTCATTGCCCTGGAATTTAAGGAGAACTAAGGCCAAAGCTCTTCTGCACCTACTTGTCCTGTAGATGATTGGGGATCGTGGAGTAGTACTGTGGGTACGAGAATTAAGTACCGTATTTATCGGCGTATAACACGCACTTTTTCCCCCTTAAAATCGGAGGAAAGTCGTGGGTGCGTGTTATACGCCGATACCCAAAAAAAAAAAATGACAAAAATCGGTTGCGGCGCCGAAAAATGGCGACCGCGGCCGAAAAAGGCCGAACCGCGGCCGAAAAAGGCCGGAAAAAGCCGAAGCGCGGCCAAAAAAGGCCGGAAAAAGCCGAAGCGCGGCCGAAAAAGACCGAAGCCGGCTGTTCAGCTCCGCTCGTAGTCCCGCCTCCCTGCGCTCGCTCCCGAAACAGCAGGGAGGCGGGACTCCGAGCGGAGCTGAACAGTCGGCTCGGTCTTTTTCGGCCGCACTTCGGCCTTTTTCGGCCGCGGTTCGGTCTTTTTCGGCCGCGCATGCGCGGTATTTCTCGCGGTGGAAAATTTAAATGATGGCGAACTGCAAATGACACTAGGAAGCTGCAAATGACACTAGCAAGCTGCAAATGACGCCGGGCAAGCTACAAATGACGCTGGGCAAGCTACAAATGGCGCTGGGCAAGCTACAAATGACGCTGGGCAAGCTACAAATGGCGCTGGGCAGGTTGCAAATGACGCTGGGCAGGTTGCAAATGACGCTGGGCAGGTTGCAAATGACGCTGGGAAAGGCTGCAAATGACGCTGGGAAAGGCTGCAAATGACGCTGGGAAAGGCTGCAAATGACGCTGGGCAAGCTGCAAATGACGCTGGGCAAGCTGCAAATGACGCTGGGCAAGCTGCAAATGATGCTGGGCAAGCTGCAAATGACGCTGGGCAGGCTGCAAATGACGCTTAAATGTAAGTTTTTTTTTTTCCCTAAACTTCTCTCCTAAAACTTTTTTTCCTTAAAATTCCCTCCTAAACTTGGGGTGCGTGTTATACGCCGGTGCGTGTTATACGCCGATAAATACGGTATATAGTGCCACGTCCCGATAAATTTGATTTTTTTGTTTGTTAATGTTTTAAATAAAAAAACAAAATGTTAGAAATTTAATTGCAACTTTCTATTCATAGAACACGCCATAAGCTCCTGATAAAGCGTCTGTTGAATACGCGCAACATGTAGAGCTGATCTGTACTAGGACACACCGCCTCCTTTTCACACATGCTATTTTCATCAAGTATTGGAGAGTGACCTGATTGGTCCCCCACTTTTAGTATATTCATTTATATGTTATGTAGGTGGTGTGTTGTTCAGGCTTCAAGGCATTTTTGTGAATAGCCAATGAATTTTAATGCAATTGTCTTGTATGTTTTTGTAATAAATCAATTTTTAATTTATACCTGTGTTATGCCTATAAAGTCCATCATCTGCAAACCTATTTTTTTTTTTTATTCTTCTCCTGTAGATCACAGGAGTGTACTTTGTTCTCATATTCACTCAACTGGCCCAGGCTCTGAAGGGATGTAAACATCCTCTGCAAACTTCTACCTATAGGTAAGCCTAAGGTATAAGGCTTACCTATAGGTATTGAAAATATCTCTTAAACCTGTACAGTTTAGGAGATATTTTCAGTGCATGCAGCCAGTGACATCACCACGGGTGCCGTTCCTTTCCAAGCTGGTCCCGTGAACGGCAGCTCCCATGCCCATGCGCTGGAGTGACGTCATCGCAGCTCCGGCCAATCACATCGCCGGAGCCCGCAAACCCAGGAGAAGAAGCTCTGGAAAGATGTCAGCTGTGACAGCGGTGTGAGGGGAGCGCTGCAACAGCTTTGTTTTAAGGTAAATATTTCATAATGAGCTAGTATGCGATGCATACTAGCTTATTATGCCTTGGCCTTGCAAGTTTTTTTGGGTAATTTTTTTCAGAGGTTTACAACCTCTTTAATGTTGCTGAGAGCCTGAGCCAAAGAAATGTGTGTACACTGCTCATGTAATGTATAGGAACAAAGTCCTGTATTGGCTGCTGAGAGTGTTGGTGGGGAAGAGAGTTTGCCTATGCTACGAATGATACTGGAAATTACAAGTTTCCCTGAAAGCCGCACCTAAACTAGCCGCTCCTGCCCCCTCCACAGCCAGCCCGGCACTACAGTGAGCACTGGAGGGGCAGAGCAGAGAGCTGCGGCTGACAATCACTGGCTCTCTGCTCACTGAAGACTGAGAACTGAGCGATCAGTGGTAAGAGGCAGCGGGGAACAGATGCAACATCGGACCGATACTTGCATCCACCTAGGAGTATGCAAGTTTATTTGTTTAAATCCCAAACTTATCTTTTAAGGATTCGGTGGCTATTTAAATTTTTTTTTTAAAAAGTGCATCCTGTAAAGAAAACACTTGACAGTTATCCGGTCTGTAGCCCACGTTGTTGATTTTCATTCTTTTGCTGGGCTATGGTGGTAATAATATCTTCACAATCCAACACACTTCCAGGTGTGTTGATGCCTGGTCCCTATTTGCACACTGCAGTTCCATCCCCCAGCCCCTAAAGAACACAGTAGTGACCTTGGGGATGATGGGAGAAAGCATGCATGCTGAAGAATCTTTACCCACCTTCGCACGAGAGCAAAGAAAAGTTGGCAGTGTGGCAGGTGAAAAAATATATCTAAACCCAAGAATAACATTTTTTATGGCAGCTTATCAGTCCTTAGATGTAGTGGCTGCATTCGTTTTTTTTCACATTCTTAATCTTTTTATTTATTTTCATCTGGTGATCCTGCCAATAACACACTTCCCATTTTAGGATGACAATGCTCCCTTATTGTACTCTATCTAGGAAGCATTTAGAACTACAGAACACTTCCTGTTCTCCACAACGTGGTTGGTTGTAGTTCAGCATAGATGTTAAAATAGAAAGCTGGGAACAATGCTAACAGATTAGGTTGCAGCACAGGGGACACAAGGGTTTCAGCTCACTAGATTTCCATCAAGGTCAACTGATATCTTTTGCGCTTATCATACAGATATTAAAAACATTTCCAATGGTTTGATGCGACTTGAGGTCCATAGACCTCAAGAATACACACGGCATTGCTTCAAGTCGCGGCAAAGAATCACAGTAAAATCGCGGCAAAAAATTGCAACAAAATCGCAACTTTGGGGACGCAATAGTGGAAACATAGACTAAAGGAATTTATAGCTTCTTTATACATTTTCTTGTGCTGTGTTATTGTAGCTCAGTAAGTAAATGAGTGCTGCATAACCAGTCTGCATATACAATATTTAAATATGGATGCCCTTATGCACACACACAATTAAAAACTACACACAGCAACATATTTAAAAAAAAAAAATAGAAATACACATTGATAATATTCGTAAAGCTTAAAGTGGTGTTTCCACCACCAAAAAAAAAAATTG
Source organism: Lithobates sylvaticus (assembly GCA_028564925.1). Lineage (NCBI taxonomy): Eukaryota > Metazoa > Chordata > Amphibia > Anura > Ranidae > Lithobates > Lithobates sylvaticus. The sequence continues at coordinate 242,224,707 of CM053031.1, read as the reverse complement.
CTTAAAAATCATAAAAAAGAAAAAACAAATAATTGGAAAAAAATTATTTTTTACTCACCTCTAAATGACTGTTGCTAGGGGGTCCCTCGTAGTCTGCCACCTTCAGTGCCCGGGCACTGACATCACTTCCCCTCGGCGCCGCACAGTCATCTGGGACGTGTCACGTGTCCCAGATGACTGAGCGTCGTATCACCACGCGCTGCGCCGCTCGCGCATGCGCAATGGGTGCTTGGCTGTGAAGCCAAAGCCAGGTGCCCACAGTAAGAATGGCGGCACCGCAAGCGGAGCGGGGAACGGGGGGGGGGCTTCGTTCCCCCGCATCGCTGGACCCTGGGACAGGTAAGTGTCCGATTATTAAAAGTCAGCAGCTGCAGTATTTGTAGCTGCTGACTTTTACATTTTTATTTTTAGGGGGCACCCCACTTTAAGTTATTTCTTTTACACCTATAGCAAGAAAAAATACTGAAAAAAACTGTATGTTGCTTTGAAGAGATGATGTTTGTGATACTAAAATTTATATCACATCAAAGTTTGAACGTGATATGATTGGAAAGAGATATCAGCGCGGTCATCACCTGATCATCTCTGTCCACCTGACGGCCTCCTGCAGTTCCATGAGACGCTCCTTGTACTGGTTCCTTTCCATCAAGACACGAGCCATCTCCACACGGGTAAAGCGCCTGCGCTGAGCAATAGGGATGTTATCCTGCAGCGGGGAAGAGCTCTGAAAAAAAAAAAAGATATGAAAAAGAACATTACACAGAGTCAACTCCATTTAAAGAGGATTTAAGAAATAATTAAAAAAAATTCAAGAAATAGCGGGCATTGCTTTGGACACTTCTTATAAATTTATATAATACTCAGAAAGAAAATCTAGACTGAGATGCCATAAACAGGTGGCACTGCAGGCAATATCAGCACTCTTAACTCCTGGTCCAAGAATGTGCAGCTAAAGGGGACCCTAAATTATCTAAAAAACAATTTTTTGCGGAAATGCTACATACACATTTAGGACAATGTTAAAAAGTGTTCTTAAAGTGTTACTAAACCCACAACAGTGAAATACGTTTGTATATGGAGTAAAACATGCTTGTTATACTCCCTGTGGAACCTAAGGGGTTAATCATCCATATTGTGTAAAAAGTCTGTTTGATCCTGTCATCTCTGATCCTCCCCGTCTTTCACAGTCTCCAATCCATCTCCTGATAATACAGAGCCTTTGGAGTCACTCTGCACATTTTTGTGTTTTTATTTCTTGGGAGGGTGCATGTGATCAGCCCAGGGCCAATCAGCACTGTCCAGACAGAGGATCAGGGGTTCTGCAGCCTCACAGGACAGTCAGAGGAGGAGGAAAACCTCTCCTACAAGCTTTAACCTAGGCTCTGGTAGAAGCGACAATACTTTTATATACTACTGAAGAAGAAAGGAATTTAGCAGTTTATATTTACTAAAAAAATTGCATTTCCATGTTCTGTGTACTGTGGAAGACCAGATATACTGAATGCAGGGTCCTGGGTTTAGTAACACTTTATTGTATGACAGTGAGACCAACTCTCTCCCTGGCATACAGTTACAAACAAAACAATTTAAAAGGACTTTGTTATGAGATGTTGGGGGGCTGCCATTTGTGGCCTTTGTATGACCACATTGCATGCATTTTTCAGGTCAATAAGTCAAAATATTGAAGCAAGATGCGGCAAGGCACATAGGGGGTTATTTACGAAAGGTAAATCCACTTTGCACTACAAGTGCAAACTACAAGTGCAAAGTGCACTTGAAATTGCACTTGGAAGTGCAGTCACTGTAAATCTGAGGGGTAGATCTGAAATTAGGGGAAGCTCTGCTGATTTTATCATCCATTCATGTGCAAGCTAAAATGCTGTTTTTTATTTTCCTTGCATGTCCCCCTCGGATCTACAGCGACTGCACTTCCAAGTGCACTTTCAGTGCAATTTCAAGTGAACTTTGCACTTGTAGTGCAAAGTGGATTTGCCTTTCGGAAATAACCCCCATAGCATTCAGAAGAAGGTTAACGATGGAAGCCCCTATACTACTCTTATCATGGAATCACTTTAAGGTCGAGCAATGGCCTTGTAACATGATAGAAGCAGGGTCAGACCAAAAAAAGCTACACAATTTACAACTGATCTCAGCAATATATGGAAGCCGTTCATTAATAATAGTATTTAAAACTTTTCTTTGATAAATTAAACACACAGTAGTATGTGGTAATTACATGGAACTATATATGGCACGTGTGACCATGGTTTCAGCATTAAGGCCAAAGAGGAACCACAACATCTTCTGTGTGGTCAGCAGAATTACAGTTTTACTGAATCATTAAAAATTGTGCAACATTTTGAATCTTTTTTATGCATAAAAAATGTATAGAAAAGCAAATATTATTTCTAAATGTATTGATTTTGAATAATGCCATACCCCTAAAGGTCCCCTATACAGAGGTTTTTGTTTGCTTCTGAGCTCATCTTCACAATAAATGTGAATGCAAAAGCAGCTTGCAGTAGCTTGAAACCTATCGAATAAACTCCTTGAGCATTCTAAAGCCTCGTACACACGATCGGATTTTAGGCAAACAGTCTGTCATCACACAATTTCCTGCCAAAAATCCTATTGTGTGTACGAGGCTAATGCCTCGTACACACGATCGGACTTTCTGCCAACAAAACCACAAAATTTTGTCCGAAGGGTGTTGGCTCAAACTTGTCTTGCATACACACAGTCACACAAATGTTGACCAACAATTACGAACGAACTAGGAGTACACCGTGATTTTCCAGCTCTTTAACGCCACCCTTTGGGCTCCTTCTGCTAATTTCATGAGTAGAAAGTAGAAGTTTGGTGAGTGTGGATTCGTACTTTTCTTTTCACTTTTTCATTTCGTGATTTTCAGTTAGTTTCTGAAACGGTCATTTGTCAACCAGACATGTTGCGGAATCGGAGGAGATTACGTGTTATTTATTATTGGCCTTGGAGTTATTGCTTTGACATTTTTTTTAGGTTGAATAATAATGATTTGATTTGGTATATTTTCTATATTTTTGTATGCATAGAATGCACTTTTTGGTTAAGTTTTATTGGCAGATAGCATGTCTAATTTAATTTTTACATTTTTTTTTATGCACAATAAAAAAAATTGTGGAGAATAATATGTGTTTTACTTCAAATGACAGTTTGGGAGTAGGCAGTTACATTTTAAAAAATACAATGTAAAATTGACAAGGGACACCAACATTGTTGTATCTTTGATCTTAAAAACTAGGGGATAATGTTGTTGTGGTAACTTGCCCAAATAAAAAAAAAAAAAAAAACATAATAATATTATTCTTGATATTCTTGATATCTTGTGTACACACGATCAGAAAATCTGACAACACACATTTGTTGGCAGAAAATTTAAAGACATGCTAGCCAACATTTGTTGGCGGAAAGTCCGACAACAATTGTCCTATGGAGCGTACACACGGTCGGATTTTCCGCCAATAGCCTGACATCCAACATTTCCCGTCGGAAGGTCCGATCGTGTGTACGGGGCTTTAAGGCAAATCAAAATAGCTCAGAAGCAAGTCAACATAACTAAGGAGCAAATTACATCCACTCAAAACACCTGAAAGCATAGTGAATTTATTTGCTTCTGTGTTTGAAGCCTGTGTATACGAACCATGGGAAAACCGGTACGGTTAGCAAATATGTACTTATATATACGTATATATTCTACATCAATACAGAACAAAAGCAATTGCTTCTATTTAAACTGACAAGAAGCATTATCACAAATGATGACCACCACCCAGAAGAATCACTTACCTCATCCACCTCCTCTTTGGGTTCTTGCATGGCCACAATGGCTTCCGACCTCACCCTTAATTGTAAAGCAAAAATATTATTTTACTTTTAATTAAAGCAGAACAATAGAAAGGAAAAATGAAAGAAAATAGGAATGTTTCCTTGACTTTTCTTGATATTTCTGGTTATGACTAAAACTGGTGCAGAGATTTTCACTTCCTGTCCCTGTGATGTCCATACAAATTATGTAAGGTGCACCAGGACTACAAGTAGTGAAAGCGAATAACATTGTCAAATGTTCTAACCCAGTCTTGCTGTAATAAAAATATGTTTTTGTCTGTGTGTGTCCCTGTTCAAAAGATCTCCTATTACTTTTTGTCCTGACAAAGAGTGAGAAGGTCTAGCCAATAAGACACCATCATAAAAAGCACTAACCCAAAGCTCTTACCCAGTGTTTTTAAAAAAAATTTCAGTCAAGGCACCCTTTAAAATTCCGCAAAATCTTTTAAAAAAACTAAACAAATAGTTTTGCATAATGTGGTAACTTCCACATGTGTAGGACACCCGACATTAAAGGTGATTTATTTTTCCAAAGCAAATACACCTTTGCACACTGGTACTAATTAGTATTCCAATGTTTCTCTTCTACCTTGGTTTCTCTACCTCACTCAGATAATAGGACCATGGTGCTGAAGGAGAGGGTCAAACAAGAATGCTGTGCTGGTGCCCAAAATCCTCCTTATCAGCCAATAACATCATTGGTTGTTAAGACACCTAACCTGTGGCTTTGTGTAACTAATAGGAAGGCTTGATCCACCCACTGACTTGTATACAGTTTTTGGGCAATATCTAGGTATTTTGCCAAGGCACCCCTGAAGACACCTATAGGCACCCTGATTGAAAAAGGCTTCTCTAACCCATCCCCACTCTATCCAAAAAGAAATAAAACATCTTGGCTGCTCCCCTCTCATTCTGGCCTCTCTCTGCCAGCAACCCCTCACTTCCAGAAGGCCCTCGCAATAGAAAAGTAATTGAGGGTAGTGACTTTCTGGGTCACGTAAAATTATAAATATCTTGAAACAGTATAGACTGAGTAGAGGTTTGTTTCTTTCTACGCTTTACATGTATGTTGATAGTCTTTCATTATAGGACGGAATCAGGTAGAAGTGATTTGAAGCTGTTTACTGTTTTGACATCCTCTATGGCCGTGGTCTTTAAACTGTGGCCAGATGCGGCCCTTTTGCTTGCTTTTATCTGGCCCTTGGAGCACTATTTCATCTACTGACACCAACAATAAGGCATAATTCCCCCATTGACACCAATGAAGAGGCACAATTCCTCTCAATGACACCAATGATGAGGCACAATTCTTTCCAATGACACCAATGATGGGGCACAGTTTCTCCCAGTAACGCCAATTATGGGGCCCAATTACACCAATGATGGGGCACAATTCCTCTCAATGACACCAAAGATGGGGCACAATTGCTCTACCTGACACCAACATTGGGGCACAGTTCTTCTCACTGACACCAAAGATGGGGCATTGTTTACTCCCACTGATGCCAGGACATTTTCTATTCCCAATGGACAGTAAACTGGCCCTTTGTATATACAATTTAGAGACACCTGCCTTATGGAAAGCAAGAAGTATCTGACTCGAATAAAGAATTATTTAAAAAAAACATTTTGGCTGGTGTTGGTTTTGACCTGCAATCAAAAGAGCAAGGTTTTATTTTCATTCATACCTCTTAAGGTCCTCCTCCAGCTCTTTGATGCGTGCCTCCATTTTAGCCTTGGCCTGCTTAGCAGCCTCCAGTTCCCCTTTAAGAACCTCCTGTTCTCCTGATAGTTGATCCACCTTTGCGATCAAGTCATTTTTAACCACATTTAATGCGTTCCTAAAAAATGAATTTAAACACAGATAAAACATACTATATGAACATAAGAGCTAAGTGATCATTTCCACAAGTGACCTGAAAGTACCTGTGGCACTTCCAAATAAAAAACGTATATAATATAGCTTTTCTAATGCATAAATGTCAGCAGCTGAATAAAATACAACTCATACTTTTATACAGTGAAATTTTGGACCAATATCAGTTCTTTCTAAAGCCACTGGTGCAGGTTACTTGTGGACGTAGGAGACATATTCTTCTTATTTCTGCCCGGGTGAAGTATCCAATGCAAGGGAAAATATTCTGATGAGGTGTGCAATTTATCTTTCGTTTATATCTGTATAAAGTCTGGCCAAAGAAGTTCCACCTTCCACCATAAACAATACCTCCACCCTCTGTAGCCAACGTAGTAACTGAATCAATTAAATCCTAAATTACAGTAAGTGTTCCAAATACTTGCCTTTATCTGTGGTCATGTGACTCATCAGGCCTCAAGTCTTCTTCTCACCATAGAGTGGGAGAGTCCTTCTTTGGGTGTCTACATCACTGCCAGGTGACGTGGACATTTTCTCATTGGTTGTCCCTCAACAGGGTTCACACATATACTGATGACTCCAACAGTGGTGTGGTGATATCAAAATGAGGGGCAGCAACAAGACTGGTGGTGGGCTTAGACTGCGGCACTGGATCACTGTTCTCCATTAGTGGAATTGGTGCTGACAAGGGACATTTGGCTTTGTTTTGTTTTTTAATTATTAATTGGGTTGGCAGTGGAAAGGTGTGAAGGGCATTACACTGTTTAGAAACAAGCTAATAATTTTGTGGGTCATGACATATGAGTAATTTCACCACTGGCAACACCTTGCTAGCAGCAGAATCACGAAGAAGAGTTATCATACCTTGATGTTTCTTGATTGGTGGCTGCAGCCAATGAACTGTAGCTGCTGATCAGTGTATTCTGGCAGTAGTGGGTGCCACTGTCAGAATACAATGCCTGGCAGGGGGATTCCTCCACTGGCTGAATGAAAAGAACCTAACCGTGTATGGCCAGCTTTACTGGCAGAATCAGAAGGTGAAAATAATGCTGCGTACACATGTTCGGACTTTGTCCGCCGGACCTAGTCCGGCGGGACTTCCCCACACACGCCCGGGCTTCCGAGCGTGTGACTTGCCCACACACGCTCGGACTTCTCTGGCGGACAATCCGCTGGAAAAAGTCAGCGGGAATGAACGGACTTTCCAATGAGCGGCAAGTCCGTTCATTTCAAAAGTCCGGCGGACTAGCCTACTAACGGCGGGATTGTCCGCCGGACTGCCAAGTCCAGCGGACAATTTTAAAACAAAACTTAAAACTTAGTCCGCCCAGACTTTTGGCGCCAAAAAGTTCGCCGGCGCCCACACACGAGGGGATTGTCCGGTGGACTTGAGTCCAGCGAACAATCCCGCAGGATAGTCCCTTTGTGTGTACACGGCATATGAGAAACCTGCTGAAAAAACAGTAAGCACCTCATCTAAGGACCGGTAAACTGCAATTACCTGTTTTTTTGGTTTAGGAATGCTTTAAAACTCCCAATCTCATTTGCAATATCTGTGTATAAACGGCCTCATACTGAACATGACACAGGCTCTTGCATGATTGGCTCTTGCAGAGGGCACCTATTAAACCCCATGCCAGGGAGGAAGAGCAGAGTCCGCAGTGTTACTCAATAGAGTGGACACCCAGTCTACTTGTTAGGAGCCTTGTAGGACCTATCAAATCTAGCAATAGCCCTAAATTGCACTTTAAAATACAGAAAAAAACATAATATCTTACTTGGTTTCAAGAAGCTGGGAGTTTTCTATAAGTAAGTTGCCCACTTCTTTTCCCATCCCTGAAAAAGCAATGCACAGTTAGTGCTCTGAAAACTCAAGCAGTGATTATTAAACTTGCATTCTCATCATAAAATTATTTTTCATTCCTCCAAGCAAACCTTTTTATCATTTTGGTCAGAATGAGGAAGGCTAAGAAGCTCTGTCAGGTTTTTACTACTATCTGTGTTTCCATTATAGAGATTTCCCTTAACTACTATATTTAATATTTCTGTGTCCCCGTTAAAGTGCATCTAAAGCCAAAAACTTTTTTTATCTTTTAATGGAGCGGGGAAGTGTACAGCCCCTGTCTGGTTTAAGAGTAAAAGCACAAAAGAGTGCCAAACCAATCACTTTAATGATTCATAATATGATCATGTAAAAGACATTTCAGGAACCAACCCCCTTTCCCCTTCATCAGGCTACAAAATATATATAAAAAGGATGTGTAATTGTGTATTCACATACATACACACATATATGCATATAAGGCCAACTGGTAAGGGGAAGTTCCGCTTGTTTGCACCCTCCACTGCCACTTTTGGTACTTTTTTTTAGGGGGAGCGGGTACCTGTTTTGTGACAGGTATTAGCTCTCACTTCTGGGTAAGATCAGCGCTCTACGACATTTCCGTCCCCTCCTCCTGACCATTAAGAAAGGGCAACGCGACTCGCGCATGTGCAGTAGGAATCCGACTGTGAAGCCTGAAGGCTTCACTGCCGGTTTCCCTTACTTACAATGCCGGCGCCTGCACCCAAACCAAATGGGCGAATCGTCTGGGGGTGCTGATATTGCGAGATCCATGGACAGGTAAGTGTCCTAATATTAAAAGTCAGCAGCGGCAGTATTTGTAGCTGCTGACTTTTAATATTTTTTTACAGACTGGAGCTCCTCTTTAAAAAATACGTAAATTAAAAGATGAGCTTCAGGCTCCTTCAGGGAAAAAAATAATTCAGCAGCTACAAATACTGTAGCTGCTGACATTAAATATTAGGACACTTACCTGTCCATGGATCCAGCAGTGTCTTCACCTGAGATGATTTTTCAATCGGCTCTCGGGTGCTGCTGCCGCCATCTTGGGTAAGGGAAACCGACAGTGAAGTCTTGCGGCTTCACAGCTAGTTCCCTACTACGCATGAATGGGGAAGGAGGAGGGGGCCGAACTTTCGGATAACTTCGCCGTGGCAAAGTCAGCTGGATGTGGGAGCGATTACCTGTCAAAACCAGGTACCTGCCCCCCCCCCCCCCCACACACACTTTCGAAAGGTACCAAATGTGGCAGCGGACGGGGGGGGGGGGGATAAGTGGAGCTTCCCCTTTTAGGTAGAGCCCTACTTTAACAAAAAAAAAAAAACATGATATTAAAAGAATATTTTCAAGCCACAATCCTACTATATATATATATATTAAAAAAAAATGTGTTTTGAACTAAAATTAATTATCACATAAAATAACAGGCATAAGACTGGTCTGTTTCACCTTTTGATTCTTTACATTTTGAGTTATATTCTGGGTAGCCACCATGGAAAGCCTTGCAGGGGGACAAAAAAACCTGACAGGGGTTCTAAACATTTCCTATTCGATTAAAAACTAAATAACAATTTGGCTTTAGATCCACTTTAAGAAGAGTTTCCTATCCTTATCCTTTTAACAGAATTGGAGTGTCATCAACAAAACAGTGATGGGGCAATCTCCTAAATAGGGATACAAACAGCAATAAAATGCCAACAGAGGTAATAAAGTTTCCAAACACTGACCAATATAAAATAAAAAACAGACAAATGACAAATAAATGTATCACAAAGATTTCAAGAGCTGTAAGGGTAATTGCCTTATTATACTGTAACTATTTACATGACCCAACTTCCTGCACAAAAGCCAAATACAAGGAGCTCAGCCTTTGCTTAGTGGTAGGTGGGCAAATCATACATTTTTGCTTTTTTTTAGCCATCAGTACATTCAAAAGCACTGGTGTATAGCACAGATGTAACCATCATTTTACAGAGCCAATACTACCCACTTGCATAAAAGCTGTTTCAAGCTTATTAGCCCTCATCATGGTCAGATGCAGCCCGTTTCTTTCTTTTACCTGATCTGCAGGGCACCATTTCTTACAATGACACCAACGATCAGGCACAATTCTTTCCACTGAAACCAACAATGGGGCATAACTCCTCCCGCTGTCACCAACAATTTGGCAAAATTCTTCCCACTGACATCAATAGGGCACTATTAATCCCACTACTACCAATGATGGGCACTATTTCTCCCACTGACCCAACAATGGGGTACTATTTCTCCATCTGATACCAACAGTGAGGCACTATTCCTCCTACTAATACCAATGATGATGCACTATTTCTCCTCCTACTGACCACTGACACCAACAATTGAACAAAATTTCCCCCACAACTCTCCCCAACAATGGGGGCACTATTCCTCCCACTACTACCAATGATGGGGTCCTAATTCTCCTTCTACTGACCACAGGTGCTATGTAATTTTTATATTCCCATTGGCGACCAAGCATGGGCAGGGCACTATTTCTCCCACTGACCCAACAATTGGGTACTATTTCTCCATCTGATACTAACAATGAGGCACTATTCTTCCTACTAATACCAATGATGATGCACTATTTCTCCTCCTACTGACCACAGGCGCTATGTAGTGTTTTTATTCCCATGGACCACCAACCCTGAGCAGGTCACTATTCCTCACACACCAATGACACCAATGACATGGCATAATTCCTCCAGCTGACACCAACAATGGGACATAATTCCTCCCGCTGACACTAACAATGGGATATAATTCCTCCCGCTGACACCAACAATGGGACATAATTTCTCCCACTGACACCAACAATGGGGCATAATTCCTTGCACTGACATCAACAATTGAACAAAATTTCTCCCACTGACACCAACAATGGGGCACTATTCCTTCCACTAATACAAATGATGGAACCCTATTCCTCATCGTATGGACTACAGGAACTAAGTAATTATTTTTTCCCCACTCACCACCAAGCTTGGGGGGAGGTTTATTTCCATTGAGGCTGGGGCATTTTTTACTCCTCCTGGCCACAGTCCGCCACACCTGAAGTCTAAAAGTCAGTAAACTGGCCTTTTGTTTAAAAAGTTTGGAGACCCCTTGTGTAAGATATGGCAATTTTTGCATATTCAAAATTATTTTTTTAATGTACATATGAATATCTGCATGATAGTTGTCTTTGAAATGACTGTAGAAAGCATTCCTGAAATCCAAGTGATACATAACACTACTACATTACAAAATGTAAAACTATAATACCCTCCCCTACACACATACAGACACACACACACATACAGATACATACACACAGGGCCATCTTTAATGCAGGGCAAAAGGGGCAGCTGCCCTGGGCCCACTCATTGTTGTGGGGCCCAAAACAGCTGCCCCCTGAGCCCACACTGCCAGCAAATAGTTGATAAGTGGATTCGGGAGGGCCCAAGAAAATGTTTGCCCAGGGTCCAATCAATATTAAAGACGGCCCTGCACACACAATAAATCATAGAACGCCAACTTAGTCATTTTATTCCTTTCACAATAAACAATTACAGAAGCTGCAAGAAAAGTAGATGAGGCCTAGACTGACAGGAACGTAGGCCTCAGCCTTACCAAAGAAATCATCCCTCACTAGGAGCGCAGCCACATGGGGAGAGAAAAGGGGACAGCGGGAGGAAAGGTAGAAAAAAAACAGCAGCAGTTAAGAAGTGATTGGAGATCAGCCAATATAGCAACCATTGCCATGCACTAAGACTCTTAAGTGACCTATGCCCTCTGGACCTTTGTACACAGAACCTATGGCACCTCCTCCAAGGGTCACATTAAAGTATATCCAAACCCAAGAATATAAATTATATATATTGCAGCTTATCAGTCTTACATGTGTTGGCCGTATAAGTTTTATTTTCCTTTTTTTTCAGGCTAAGTACATTTACTGCAAATTCAGAAAAATTAAAACACCCCTGCCAGAAATCCAATCTCCTTATAACTTTCTGTCTACTTGACTGATTTATCAAAAAATGTTGTTAGCTCTGCCAGCTATCTCCTGAGAACTACAAAACAGATCCCCTCTATGTTCTGGATCTGAGGCGAGGGGGAGGTGTTTGTAGTCCAAATCAGGAGAGCAGTCTAGGGTGCCAACACTGCGCCTTCACAGACACAGGGCAGGAAGTGTTATCACCCTAGGATAGGAAGTGTGTTATTGGCAGGATCACCGGGTAAAAAGAAAAGAAAAAAAGCCTGAAAAAAAAGAAAAGAAATGCAATGACCACATTTTCAGGGACTGATAAGTTGCAATATATTACATCCTGGTTTTGGGTTCAAATACACTTTCAAATGGTTAAGGGAACCAAAAACTGTTTCCTTTTTGGGGCTTTACACAGACAGTTCATGCATGTTGTTAACATTAAATGTAAGTAGGTTCAAAGATATAAACCTGAATATAATCGTAATAATTGTACATTCTCTCATTTAAGGGGAGTTTAATTTATGAGGTTGTAAAGCAGTATATGTCCAGTTTATATAGATAGCAAGGGTAAGAGTTGTCATTGAAGCTGAAAATCTATTAAATGATGCTGTATATTGCTGAAGTATTACACTAGTTACTAGATTCACTTATGATATGTGAAAATGTTATGATTACTGGTTTAAAAAAAAAAAAAAAAGTCACAGTGCTACTTTATCTTACCATCACTTCATGACACAGTTATTTTTTATAATTTTATTATGTCATATATTATATATATATTACTATTATTATTATATATATATTATATATATATATATATTATTGTTTTTGTAATTATTATTATTCATCCCTTTTTAATGTGTAAATGTTATGTTTAGTGCTTTAAAAAAATCACAGTACTTTTTTTTAAATGATATTGTTGGTGTATATTGTGACATGTCAGGAATTTATTTATGCAGACTTGTAAAGTTTCTAACTAGTTTACTTTAAATACTTTAAATAATAAGTCAAATATTTTATGTTACACCCTAGAAGACCTGACTGCCAATTAAAGTGTACCTTACCACACAAAGTAAAAGAAAATATACCAGGCAGGCAGGGCCCACCCTTTTATGCTTTCTGTGCATTCCTTTTGGGCAGTAAGGCAGCCCATCGTGGTGTTGCGCCAATAGAAGTTTAGTGACAATAGAGCCCAAAAAAATGGTATCCCTTTCTGGGTCTTCGGGGGCCAATTTAAAAAGCAGTCATACCTCTGCTAAAGAAAAAAAGATGCACATTTATTAAGCACAGCAGTGTGCATTATAAATGTGCTTTGTTGGCTTCAGGAATCTGAAGCCAGAGGAGCGTAATAAAAATGAATGGGAAAAAAACAAAGTCAGAGGGCCTGGTAAAGATCTACGTGGGGCATCTCAGGCTTCACATTGCAGCCTACATTTTATGAATGGCTGCGGGGAGCATAACCCTGAGGAGTATAGCAGATAGCAATATCCACTCTCCATTACCAATGGCTCCTTAATAAGGATGAGCTCCGGCGTGTTCGCACAGCCCACGTGCAGAGCCTCCCAGGAAGTCGGCACTGTGCTAATCACAGGCAGTGAGATGTCTCACTGCCTCCTCCTCCTTTCATTCTCCCACAGCAGTATGTGACAATCAAAGGATCTGATTCGTTGCTATGGCTAATGAAAGCAATCCTTTACATCAAACACTTTGAAAAACAAGTAATCTATTGTGTGACGTGTGTATGGTTGCCACCTCATCCCTTTAAACCCGAACACATATGAATTACACAGGTTCTGAGGCTAATTTAATGCAGATAAGGCATCAAGTGAGTTTAATTGCCACCATAATCAGCCACAGAACCTGCGTAATTAACGAGTTTGGGTTTGAGGCCGGGTTCACAACGGTACGACAAACGCTCCGACATTGGGAGCTCATGTCGCATGATGTGTGAAAATCAATGTTTCCCTATGGGAGCAGTCTTAACTGGTCCAACACAAGTTGGTTCGACTTTGAAAATGCTCCCTGCACTACTTTGGTCCGACTTTGATCCTACATCAGCCCATTGAATATCACTGAAGTCGGATCAAAATCAGATCACTGTCTTGATTGATCCGACTTTGGCCTGATGATCTTGAAGGGAAACTCCACTCCAAATAAAAAAAAAAAAAAAAAACGGCATGGGTTCCCCCTCCAAGAGCATACCAGGCCCTTCAGTCTGTTATGGATTTTAAGGGGAACCCCCACGCCGAGAAAACCGCATGGGTTCCCCCCAAAATCCATACCAGACCCTTATCCAAGCACACAACCCGGCAGGTCAGGAAAGGGGGTGGAGATGAGCGACCGCTCCCTCCTTCTGAACCATACCAGGCTGCATGCCCTCAACATGGGGGGGTGGGTGCTTTGGGGCAGGAGGAGCCCTGCACCCCCCACCCTAAAGCACCTGGTTCCCATGTTGATGAGGACAAGGGCCTCTTCCCGACAACCCTGGCCATTGGTTGCCGGCTTCTGCGGGCAGGGAGCTTATCGGAATCTGGAAGCCCCATTTAACAAGGGGGCCACCCGGTCCTGGCCCCCCACCCTATGTGAATGAGTATGGGGTACATTGTACCCCTACCCATTCACCTAAAAAAAGGGTAAAAAATAAAACACATTACACAGGTTTTTAAAGTAATTTATTAAGGCAGCTCCGTCGTCTCTTCTGACTTCTTCTCCCCTCTCTGGCTCTTCTATGTCCTCTGCTGACATCTATTGCCTTTGACGGTTCTTCTCCCCTCTCCGGTGCCAGGGTTGTCAGGAAGAGGCCCTTGTCCTCATCAACATGGAGACAAGGTCCTTTGGGGTGGGGGGGGCGCAGGGCCCCCCCTGCCCCAAAGAACCCACCCCCCCATGTTGAGGGCCTGTGGCCTGATACGGTTCAGGAGGTGAGGGGGCGCTCGCTCATTCCCACCCCCTTTTCTGACCTGCCGGGCTGTGTGCTCGGATAAGGGTCTGGTATGGATTTTGGGGGGACCACAACACTGTTTTTTGGCATGGTGGATCGCCTGAAAATCCGAAGGGCCTGGTATGTTCTTGGTATGGGAACCAATGCTGTTTTTTTTTTTTCCCCCTAAATATTCATACCAGACACAGTCGGATCCCTGTTCATTGAAGTCAGATGCATGTCGGACTTCAAGTCGCAGGGCAAAGTCGGATCCAAAGTGGTACGACTATCATGTCGTACCAGTGTGAACCTGGCCTTAAGGGACAATGCGGCAACCGTAGGCGCGTGTGACAATAATACTGTGTGTAATTGTGACTAATAAAGAGTGGATAAAGCCTGACGGAACATTAAATGTTTTTTTTGCATCAAATATTTAGTATGCCCTGCAGGCTGATTATTTAAAGGCGACAGACCAGCCAGGAAAGGTAGCTTGCCATTCATTCAGGAGTAAGGCAGGATTCTGGGAAAAAGGGCGAGAAAATGAAGAGGAGGTCAGATGTCAGAGGCGGGATACACACCTGAGAACTCTCCTATGTAGACCGTCCAGCGATGTGACATGAGGGGGTATAGGGAGAGAAGGGAACAGAGGGAAAAATAGGGTCAGTCAATGCTTTTAACCAACAAAAGTCACACCAATACTAGCTAGGACATGCAAGTTTATGGTACTCCTACCTGATCAAATTCAACCATTAGAGATAGAAAATGTAGGTTATCACTATGACCTGTGAACATTAAATCCATAGGCTTGGGCTTCAGGTACATCAAATCAATCCTTTAATTAATTTTACACTTTATACCTTTTTTTTGTGTAGCTTTTTTTTTTCAATGCATAATTGCCAAAAAAGTTCACGTAAAAAGGTAAGTGAGGAATTATGAGCAATCCTAAAGTGTACTCATCCTTTTTAGACCCTTTCCCTTTCCTAAACTAGTCCACCTTCCTCAGATGCATACTAACCTTTAAACTTCTATAAGGGTTGTCTCTTGAGGCCACAGATGATCAGTAGACAGCCCCAAAGACATTAAAGTGGTTGTAAACCCTTACAGACCACTTTGACCTACAGGTAAGCCTTACCTGTAGGTCCAAGAAATATCTCCTTAACCTACACGGTTAAGAAGATATTTTACAAAAAAAGGACACCGCTGTCTACAGCGCGCACTGAACGCGCCACAAGTGAAGGTTAACATGCCGTCACTGACGGCTCCCGCACACATGCGCCAGAGTGACGTCGTTGCTGCTCCGGCCACTCACAGTGCCGGAGCAGCAATACCCAGAAGGAATATGGACGCTTTGTGGAAGAGGGGACAGCGGTGACATCGCTGGCTCCTGTGTCAGGTAAGTGACACATAATGGGCTACTATGCGATGCATAGTAGTCCATTATGCTTTACCTTTGCAGGGAAACAAAGAGGAAGTAAACCCATCAGTGTTTACTTCCTCTTTAAGGGGAAGCTACTGCATAGAGGTGGCCAATGCACTGAAGATGTTTGGCTTGAGATGTAAACAAACAATGGAGGTGGAAACTACCGAATTGACTTAGGTATGCATCTGAGGGTGGAATGGTTTCGTTTTAGAAAGGGGCAAAAAGGATAAGTATGCTTTGTTTTAAATATGGGAACTGCCATTGCTGGCATTTGTAAGAATGTGAATCTCTACAGCTAAATTGTAACAGTGCCTTTGGTCCAATTACACTTAAAGCAGAACTTTACTCAAAAGGGGAGATTCTCCTTTAAGTTCTTCTCCCACCTGTTCTGCCATATTTGGCATATCATTTTTTTTATGGGGTGTACCTAGTTTTGACAGGTACCTGCTCCCACTTCTGCTTGGATCACCTAGGCGATCCGAGGGGATGTTCTCCCCCTTCCCTCCCTCCCCACAGCCTTCTGGGACACATTACAGCTCCCAGAAGACTGCAGGACCATTCAGAGAGCGCAGCGTGGCTCGCCCATGCACCAGGATCCCGAAAGCTACTGAAGAACTAGCCCAGGTGAGGATAGAGCTGTAACTAGGGTTGCCACCTCATCCCTTTTAAACCAAACACATATTCATTACACAGGTTCTGAGGCTAATTTAATGCAGGCAAGGCATCAAGTGAGATTAAATACAACCTTAATCAGCCACAGTGTAAAATAATATGTGTTCGGTTTTAAAGGGACAAGGTGGCAAACCTAAGGCCCCTTTCCCACTGGGGCGGGGGCAACGTCGGCGGTAAAGCGCCAATATTTTAGCGGCGATTTACCATCTTGTTTGCGGAGGTATTCGGCTGCTAGCGGGCGCTTTTAACCCCCACTAGCGGCCGAAAAAGGGTTAAAACCACACGGCGGTATAGCCGCGCTGCCCCATTGATTTCAATGGGCAGGAGCGGTGGAGGAGCGGTATACACACCGCTCCTTCACAGCTCCAAAGATGCTGCTAGCAGGACTTTTTTTTTAGCATCATGCCAGCGCACCGCTCCAGTGTGAAAGCCCTCAGGGCTTTCACACTGGAGACACAGGAGCGGCTCATTTAGGGCGCTTTGCAGGCGCTATTTTTAGCGATGTAGCGCCTGCAAAGCACCCCAGTGAAAGGGGCATTACTGTAAGCCATGGACAGGCAAGTGTCATTTTATTAAAAGTCAGCAGCTACAGGATTTGTAGCTCCTGAGTATAACATGCCAGTGTTATACTAGCCTGTTCCTGATCTGGCAACATATCACTGTTAAAGTTGCTCGACTGTTTATCAAAACCATCTATGAACGGAGGATGCACAGAGCTTGTGTGGGTTGGGTATGGCAGAAGGTTTTGACAAGAGTCTCTATCATCCGGATTGAGGACAGGTGAGTATAATACTGGTGATGGTGGTGGGAGTAGTTGGGTCAGGGACATAAGGCAGGAAAAGGTACAACAAAGGTGTAAAGATCCAGATTCTCACAACTGCCCATTCCTGAGTGGTTCTCTTTAAACATGACAGCTACAGTATTGTTTTTGGAGTCTACTGAACCGGAAGTCTTCAATGTTGGTAATTAGGTATTTTACTTATATTTAAATATATTATGCTGTAATAAGTGCCTGAAATTGTGTACACATTTGTCCACTAGTATGTTAGAAACTCTCACTTCTCACGATCCCCCCTATTATATGTAGTGAATATTAAAACTAACACAGCACAAGTTTCAGCTGGTGAATTACAAAGGGTTTTCATGATTGCAAACAAAGAGATGAGAAGGCAAAGCAAGCAACCATAAAAGAGCAAATTAAGTAAAAAGATCAACGATCCTCCATGCAGAATGTCAAATGAAAGGGTCTGTCTACTGGACGAGGCACTACTATTAAAAGACCAGAAAAAAAAAATACTAAGCACATACAGTACCCATAATATATTTCTAACTAGTTGTTCGAATCTAATGAAACCTACTCACCAAGTAGATCTGCTCCTTCATCAACATCACCGATAACTTCTGACCCTGCCGTGGACAACTCATGGTACAAAGAGTCAGTATTGATCCCAAATGCTTTGTTTACAATGCCTTGAGTTGGACTGGACAATACATAATGAAGAGAATGTTAGAGGGTGAGGGACATTATGAATAGTCTGGTCAGTGGTTGTAAATGAAATGATGATATCTCCAGATCTAACCTGCTTCCTGTACGTTCTAGTCTTGGATCCTGACACATGTCCAGTTCTGGGGTGGAATCGATAATATCTTGGACATCAGACCACTCATCACTGCTTCCCATGCCTGTGTGCGGAGAACCATAATATCTTATGAGGCTAGAAACATACAAAAACTAGAAACTCTCCTACCAGTAGGGATGAGCTGAACACCCCCCGGTTCGGTTCGCACAAGAACTTGCAAAAAGAAAACAAATTTGTGCGAACATACGAATACCGTTAAAGTCTATGGGACACGAACGTGAAAAATCAAAAATGATAATTTTAAAGGCTTATATGCACGTTATTGATATAAAAAGTGGGGACCCGGGTCCTGCCCCAGGGGACATGTATAAATGCAAAAAAAAGTTTTTAAAACTGAAATTTTTTCAGGAGCAGTGATTTTAGGATGAAATATTCCATAAATATCATGCCTGGGCAGTTTTCCCATGTTTAGAAAAGTACCACAGCAAAATGATATTTCTAAAGGAAAAATGTCATTTAAAATTGCTCACTGCTGTAATGTATTGCCAGATCCCGACAATATACATAAAAAATAATAAAAAAAAACAGTGTGGGTCCCCCCCAGTCCATACCAGGCCCTACACTGTGCTGTGTAGGCAGCCTTATATATTATGGGGCGTGGACTTAGTCCCCCTGAGCCATGATTGGCCAAAGGCAGCTCATCGTACAAATTTTTCCATCCGATTTTCGTATCGTGTGTACGGGCCTTTAAGCCCCATACACACTATTAGATTTTCTGCAGATTTTTGTCTTCAGCTTTACCAAAACCATGTAATATGAGGTCAAACCGTAACAGTTTCAATTTGTATGCAATCAGGCAGGCCCTTGAACTACATGGTTTTGGTAAATCTGAAGACAAAAATCAGCAGAAAATCTAATAGTGTGTATGGAGCTTAAATCATTGATCTGGAACAAGTACACAATCATTAAAATCTGAAGAGTCTACCATACCATCCCACTTACTATTTCCAGGTCAATAAAGCCAATAAGAAGATAACCCTTAAAATATTAGTCTCTAACAGCTCCCATAATTCTGTCCTCACCAGTTTACTAAATCAATAACCCAATGCTTAGGAGTCAATAATGATTAGACTGTCACCCCTCTGATTGGGTGTTTTAGAAAAAGAGGTCAACAGGAGAAAAGAAAATGATGGGCTTTATATATTAGACTCATGAGCTTTATATATTAGCTGTGAATGGCACCTGTAAAAAGTGCCTGTGCAAAACATTTTATGAAGTCATTTTGATTAATGTCTTATCAATTTTCATCACATGTTTAAAATTCTTCTGTATATGAATAATAAGGAGTAAATTAAACAATCTATAGTCTAGTGCAGGGATTTGCAATTAGTGGACCTCCAGCTGTTACAAAACTACAAGTCCCTTCATGCCTCTGTGGCTGTCAGAATCTTGCTATGCCTCATGGGATTTGAAGTTCTGCAACAGCTGGAGGTACACTAATGCCTCGTTTCAACTGAACGGATCGATTCGGGTCGGTACAGTTTGGAAGGGTTAGAATGGTCCGGCCTATTCAAGTGAACCACCAGGGTCCATACGGGGTTTAGAAAAAATGCCTAGCGTGGCCTCACACTGATTGGCAGACGTTTTTCTGTCCGCCAATCAGTGGAATGTATCGTAGCTCCGCCCTAACCGAACCGTTCCATTTTCTATGGCCCCACATCTGAAGCAGGACGCTGAATGGTGCGGTATGGTTCGGTTGTATGGGCCGCTTTTCATAATGGAAACACTGAAAATAGCGTACCGAACCGATCCGCTCAGTGGAAACGAGGCATTATTGCATATCCCTAATGCATTATCTTGTATAATATATGACATATGTTAATCTTTACCATGCAGTGATAAGACTGACACTGGTGCTAATCATCTACTGAAATATCCTCAGTAATTAATGTCAGTGGTGGAGGAAATCCCAATCATTTGACAGTAGTGTCAAAATCACTTAAACTGAAACTCAAGTCACAACTGCCCGTCTTCATGCCTGCCTATAAATATACTTCTGCTTTGCCGCTAAAATGCAGGGCATGGAATGCGGATGCTTGTTCTGGCAGGGTTAGTCAGGGTTAGTTAAAGTTTATTTTCAATTCTTGATACTGCCTTTGCCACTCAACCAAACATGCATACAACCAGAGAAGCCACAACTCCTGATATGCATACTTGATCTGGTTTTGTAGATCAGGAAATGCTTGAGCGGCGCCATTAAATCAGCTCGAGAGCCAGGTATTTAGCATTTACAAGAGAAGCCAGGAACATTAGCTTGCACATTTGCCTCTGCATGGGTTTCCTTTAAACAGATATAGCATGACCACATATAGCATCTACGCATTAAATTAAAAACATACAACTATTTCTTGCAATTTAACAAGAATAATTTTACACAAGCTCATTCACTGTGACCTTTACAGAGTTAATTAAAGTGTAAACCCAAGAATGAAATGCCAAAATCCCAGTGTGTGGCATATTAATCAAATGGGTTGCCAACTAAAGATCAATGATATTTCTTTTGGTAGCGATTTTTTGTAAAATCAATCAATTATCAAATTAATAAAGGAATCCAGTTGATTAGTTTCATTATCACTTACACTTTAAATAAACCAATAGGATACAAGTCAGCACTTCCAAATTATGCTGAACATTAATCCAAGTACAAAAAGTATCCTATGCTGCAATTAGAAAAAAAAAAGAGCTTTTAACTAGGGATGCACCGATACCATTTTTTCAATGAGTACAAGTACCGATAATTTTTTTTTAGTACTCGCCGATACCAATTACCGATACCTACCGCAACTGTTTTGTTTTCACTTCAGCTGTCAGCAATGGTACAAAGCATTGAAAAGTTTTTTTACAAATGAAATAAATTGATTTATTTTTTTATTTTTTTTTAACAAGAAAAAATTGATTTATTTTTAATTTAGCGCTTTTTCAATGTGAAATGTGTAAATATATGTTAATATATATGTGTAAAAATATTCACTAACAAAGCAAACAAAAAAAAAAAAAAAAAGTTTTAATTGTTTATCGTTTATAAAATAGACGTGAACAAAAGAAAAAAAGCAGAAAAATAATAATTAAATCTCGATCACCGCTGGGCTCCCGAGATCGCTCGAGGCTCACAGAGAACCCGGAAATGTGGTGTAAACACACAGTTTCCGGTTCTCTGAGCGGAGAACTGACAGATTGTATGGACAGCGATCTGTTCGTTTCCCTGCACAGCCCCCACCCCCCTTCAGTTAGAACATAAACTAGGACACACATTAACCCCTTCACTGCCCCCTAGTGTTAACCCCTTCACTGGCAGTGACATTTTTACCGTAATCAATGCATTTTTAATCGCACTGATCGCTGTATTAATGCCAATGGTCCCAGAAATGTGTCAAAATTGTCCGACGTGTCCGCCATAATGTCGCAGTCACAATAAAAATTGCTGATCGCCGCCATTACTAGTAAAAAAAAAAAATGATTAATAAAAATGCCAAAAAAACTATCCCCTATTTTGTAGACACTAAAACTTTCGCGCAAACCAATCAAAATACGCTTATTGCGATTTTTTTTTACCAAAAATATGTAGAAGAATATGTATCGGCCTAAACTGAGGAAAAAAACATTTTTTTTATATATTTTTTTTTTGGGGATATTTATTATAGCAAAAAGTCAAAAAGAATGCGTTTTTTTCAAAATTTACGCTCTTTTTCTGTTTATAGCGCAAAAAATAAAAACCGCAGAGGTGATGAAATACCACAAAAAGAAAGCTCTATTTGTGGGAAAAAAAGGACATCAATTTTGTTTGGGAGCCATGTTGCACGACCGCACAATTGTCAGTTAAAGCGACGCAGTCCCGAATCGCAAAAAGTGCTCCGGTCTTTGGCCAGCCAAATGGTCCGGGGCTGAAGCGGGTTAAACAGAGGAACATTTGTTCATCCCTTTGATCTGCAGATGAAGAAACAGAAATATACAAAAAGAAGCTATGTTTCTTTTTATTTTAGTGTTTCAGGGCTGAGCAATATTGTTAAAGCGGGATTCCACCCTAAAGTGGAACTCACGATTTTCGGAACCCTCCCCCCCTCCGGTATCACATTTGGCACCTTTCAGGGGGGAGGGGGGTGCAGATACCTGTCTAAGACAGGTATCTGCACCCACTTCCGGGCATAAACTCCCACGGGAGTTTACGCAGCTTCCTGTCCTGGCGCACTGTCTGCCGGGACACACACGTGTCCCGACAGACAGCGCTGAAGATTCTCATTGCGCCGCGTGACTCGCGCATGCGCAGTAGGGAACGGGGAAGTGTAGCCGCAGGCTTTACTTACTGATTCCCTCACCGAGAATGGCGCGGGCAACAGCAGAGAGCGGAGCGATCGATCGGCCTCTGCTGCCGACATCGCTGGAACTGGGAGACAGGTAAGTGTCCATTTTTTAAAAGTCAGCAGCTGCAGTATTTGTAGCTGCTGGCTTTTAAAAAAAAAAATTTCAGTAAAGTCCCGCTTTAATAAACATTGCCGGCTGCTTTTTTTTTTGTGACAGCTCCAATTACTGGACTTATTTAACACTGGGGAGACTCACTGACAGCTCAAAGATTTGAGCCTGAAAGTAACTGTTTCAGGTATCGGTGCATTTGCATGAGTACCGATACTTGTGCAAATACTCGGTATCGGCACCGATACCAATACTAGTATCGGTGCAACTCTACTTTTAACCTAGGCAGCATAGGCCACATGGTCTTCAGCTATCAATCATTAGGTGTATGTTTTTTTTTTTAAATCAGATTTACTTGCAATGATATAAGAGGATCAGCAAACAAAAATTAAGCAGGGAGCTGACATTTTTTTTCACTTCATCCAGAAACCACAATTTGAAATTACCTATGCTGACATTTCTCATCTCCTGGGTCACCTGCACCTCCATATTATGGCTGTGTCGTTTCTCTCGAGACCTCTTGCTTTTTCCAGCCATGCTGTAGTCCTGAAGGGGTTGGAGACTCTCATGTAGCGGGGTCACGGCGGCCGATGGGACGGATGAAGTTGGGGTATTGGATTTTGTACCTGTGGTGCTTGGTGTTGCTGCCACTGAGGACTGGCCAGATTCTGACATCTCATCCTGTTAAATGGACAAAGAAGTAATACAAACAACGTGCTGGATGACTGTCACACACATTTGGTTTGTTTGAGCCCCATTTGTGTCTTCCTCAGAGACAATGTTACACTGAACTAAGAATTTTTAAATGGCGGTAATGGGAAAAGTGGGGACAATTTGTATTCACAGTCACCAAACTGCTTTCAGGGGGAAAACATCAAACTTCCTTTGAGAGTACACCAACATTTCAGTGCTAAAAAGCCCTGGACCTACAGTATAGCTATCCCAAACACTTACCTTTAACCTAATACTTAACCCTTAACATTTAACCTACATTTAATATTGATAACACTGCCTGGGGTTTCAATGCCACAGAGGTAGATTTGTCAGCTCAAACCGGAAGTTATGAGCTTACTGGATTTTTTACAGGATCATCTGGTATTTTTCTATACTTGCAGTGTTTTAGGGCTCATTTACACTTGCTTCGGTTTCAACAAGGCTTGGGACAGGCTTTGTTAAAGCTCTCTGAACACTAGTCAAAGCTCCTATCACTAAATACAATGCCTACAGTCCTGTTTACACCTGCTTTTGCTTTGCTTCGAATTTGCTTCAAAAATGATACCCCATGTAGCTTCAGTGGTGCTTCAAAGCGTCTTCAAAGCCTCCATAGAAGTCTATGGCAAAGTTCACTTGAAGCCCCACTGAAGCTTCGAATTTGCTTCAAAAATGATACCCCATGTAGCTTCAGTGGTGCTTCAAAGCGTCTTCAAAGCCTCCATAGAAGTCTATGGCAAAGCTCACTTGAAGCCCCACTGAAGCCCCACCAAAGCCTCATCAAAGCCCCACGAAGCCTCACCGAAGCCCCACCAAAGCCCCATCGAAGTTCCACTGAAGCCTCATCGAAGCTCCACCAAAGCCCCATCGAAGCTTCACCAAAGCCTCATGAAAGCACTAAACAAAAGCAGGTGTAAACAGGACTGTAAGCTAACCATTTTATTTAGTGACAGGCGCTTTGACTGGAGTTCAAAGAGCTTTAACAAAGCGTGTTCGAAGCCTTGTTTTGAAGCAAGTGTAAACTAGCCCTTAAAGAGACAAATGAATATGTATTACAAAGGTATGCTGAATATGTTCTATTTCTATTTTGCCCTCACATGTACTTGAACTCTGAAAATGAACCCTTAAGACTAAATCTAAGCATGACATTTAACCCTGAACCTAAATTTTAAACCTAACTTCTAAAATTAACCCTAAACACTTGATCTTAAAACTAACCCTAATGCCGCGTACACACGAAGGGACTATCCCGCGGGATTATCCTCTGGACTGAAGTCCAGCGGATAATCCCCTCGTGTGTGGGCGCCGGCGGACTTTTTGGCGCCAAAGTCCGGCGGACCAAAGTTTTAAGTTTGGTTTTAAAATTATCCGCTGGACTTGGCAGTCCGGCGGACAATCCCGCCGTTAGTAGGCTAGTCCGCCGGACTTTTGAAATGAACGGACTTGCCGCTCGTCGGCAAGTCCGTTCATTTAGCACGTGACTTCAGGTTACGTAGCTAGCGTAGGCAGTAAATGCCGCCGCGCTAGCTCCGTAAGCTGGCATGGATTTAAAGGGACTCCCTACGCCGAAAAACGGCGTGGGGGTTCCCCCCAAATCCATGTCAGACCCTTATCCGAGCACGCAGCCTGGCAGGCCAGGAAAGGGGTGGGGACGAACGAGCACCCCCCCCCTCCTGAGCCGTACCAGGCCGCGTGCCCTCAACATGGGGGGTGCCCTGGGGAAAGGGGGGCCGTGCGGCCCCCCACCCCAAAGCACCTTGTCCCCATGTTGATGGGGGTCTCGATCCGCCTTCGGGGGTCTTCCGGGGTCTTCCCGCGCTGCGCTGGGACTTATATAGGGACATGGGGACAGGGTCACATGCTCATGTCACATGGTGACCCCGCCCCCTTGCGATGTCACAGTCCCAGCATCCTCCGGGACTGTGACATTGCAAGGGGGCGGGGTCACCATGTGACATGAGCATGTGACCCTGTCCCCATGTCCCTATATAAGTCCCAGCGCAGCGCGGTTCTGGCATTCCGGGCAGAGACAGCGACGGGTCAACATCGGAAGAAGAAGAAGAAGAAGAAGAAGGACAAGAAGAAGAAGGCGGCGCCGGCGGCGCGGAAGACGACGACCGCCGCAAGAACAGAAGAGACCCCCGGAAGACCCCGGAAGACCCCCGAAGGCGGATCGAGACCCCCAGACGACGACGGCGGCGACGACGAAGAAGGTAGCCGGACTTCTCCGCTCGGTAAAAGAGCTTGGTAAATGGCGGAGGAGTCCGGCGAGAAGACCCCCAAGACGGAAGAAGACCCCCGGAGCAGTGCAATAAAATATTTTTTCAAAAGTGTGTGTGTTTTTGTACTTTACATTTTACACCTTAGGTGAATGGGTAGGGGTACATCGTACCCCATACTCATTCACATAGGGTGGGGGGCCGGGATCTGAGTGCCCCCTTATAAAAGGGGGCTCTCAGATTCCGATAATCCCCCGCCCGCAGACCCCGACAACCAACGGCCAGGGTTGTCGGGAAGAGGCCCTTGTCCTCATCAACATGGGGACAAGGTGCTTTGGGGTGGGGGGGCCGCACGGCCCCCCTTTCCCCAGGGCACCCCCCATGTTGAGGGCACGCGGCCTGGTACGGCTCAGGAGGGGGGGGGGGGCGCTCGTTCGTCCCCACCCCTTTCCTGCGTGCTCGGATAAGGGTCTGACATGGATTTGGGGGGAACCCCCACGCCGTTTTTCGGCGTAGGGAGTCCCTTTAAATCCATGCCAGGTGACGAAGCTAGCGCGGCGGCATTTACTGCCTACGCTAGCTACGTAACCTGAAGTTACGTTCTAAATGAACGGACTGCTCCGTGTGTGGGCAAGTCCGTTCATTTTCAAAAGTCCCACGGACTTTTGGCCGGCGGATTATCCGCCGGAGAAGTCCGTGCGCGTGTGGGCAAGTCCACCGAAGCCCCACCGAAGCCCCATCGAAGCTTCACCAAAGCCTCATCAAGGCACTAAACAAAAGCAGGTGTAAACAGGACTCTAAGCTAACCATTTTATTTAGTGACAGGCGCTTTAACTGGAGTTCAAAGAGCTTTAACAAAGCGTGTTCGAAGCATTGTTTTGAAGCAAGTGTAAACTAGCCCTTAAAGAGACAAATGAATATGTATTACAAAGGTATGCTGAATATGTTCTATTTCTATTTTGCCCTCACATGTACTTGAACTCTGAAAATTAACCCTTAAGACTAAATCTAAGCATGACATTTAACCCTGAACCTAAATTTTAAACCTAACTTCTAAAATTAACCCTAAACACTTGATCTTAAAACTAACCCTAACACTTTAGCCAGGGGGTCCACAACCTGTAGATCGCAATCTACCAATAGATCGTGGACAGGTGATTGGTAGATCATGGTCTGGGCATGCTGACCCACCATTCCAGAGCATCAAACAGAGTGCAATGCAGAGGGACTGCTTATAAAGTTGGAGCTGTAGTAGGGAGCAAGAGCTGCATAAGCCGATGCCTCCTCTGTAGTGCTGCTCCTGTCCCATGCGGAGTGATACCAACTGCACTCCACCTCTTATCCCAGCTAGTGATCTGCAGAGTGATGCCAGCAGCAGGAAAGAAGAGATCTTCAGGTCTGTGTGAAGTAATACACTGGGCATAATAGTATAGGGCCGCTTTCACACTGATGCGCTGCAGTTTACATGCATGTGAAGGAAGCCTAAGGGCTCATTCACAAGTGCAGCAGGCACTGCTGCTTCTCTGAAAAGCGATCCAAGTGTGTTTGATAGGTGGTGAGGAGGCAATACGTATTTAAACTCATGATTGGCGTGCAATGCACACGATTGCAACACTGTAGTAAGGCAATTAGAGGTTTAAATCAGGTGTGAGGAAGCAACACTGTGCCCAGTGATCTTTGACTTCTCCCATGTTGTTCAGATAGATCTCCACCTTTTTAAGGTTGCCTACCCCTGCTTTAGCCTATTCCTTTAACAAAATGTAACTGGTAACCTAACCCCTGCCTATCTTACCCCAACTTTTAAAATTAATCCTTAACATTTAATCTAACCCTTACACTTATCCCTTAACCTAATCCCCTGGAAGCTTCCGATTATCTAGTAGATTTAGGTGTGCTTGCTGTACACAAGCCACCTAAACCTTGGCAGAAAGCCTAATAAGTTAACCATTTCACCCTTAACCTACAGGACTTCCTGTTGCTAGGTCAACTCTTAACGTAGCTTAATGGCTCCAATAATCATTGTGCCAAGTGTTGTGCCAAGATGTAGCTGAGCCTTGCTTTCGATGAGAAAAATCAAATAATCTGAGCTATGATTCCAAGCCAATTACTCCTTACCTTGTGTTGATGGGCTTTGGGCTTGTATTGATGGCATTTAAATTAACATCAGTTTTAGACCCTTATGAGATTATTTAGAATTTATTGACAGGTGCATTTGACCTGCAGGTGACCTCATTCTGACCTGCATTTGACCCAGTTCAAGAATTTTAGACTTTTAGAGAAATGCAAAATTCATGTAAAGGAATAAAGAATCCGTCGACTCGGGCCCTAAACATGTATGCTCAGTGGAGCCGAATGTACATTCTAAGGCTCTCTAGACTTTAGCACTGTAGAAATATTAGAGATAAGCAGCCAAGATTCAAGGACCAGAAGCTTCATAGCAGCACCAGTCTTAGATGCTTTTCCCCATTACTATTTTGGCTCTACACTAAAGAAAGTGCCATTTTACAATTCTTACAAATAATGGTTTATCTTGCAAAATAGCTGTCCCCATGGATAGCTATTATAACATTGAGGGTAGCTCCCTTGTTATCTACACTATGTAGGCATAGAATCCATTGTTAGTAGGTAATAAAGCCACATAGTATAAAGGATGAAAAGTGTAAACAATGAAATGAGGATACAGGTGATGATCATGGTTCAAGGGCTGTTTCCCAAAGTTGGTCTTTACAGTAAAGTCCCTTTCTGTAGCATTGTCACCACCAATGGCCCTGATTCAATGGTACAGCTTTTAATGTAATTTATTGAAACCTGTGCTATGTCCACATGGATCCAACCAACAGGTTAATTTACTTGCCCCCACTATTTATCATCACCTTCTTTTCACTACCCCACCTCTCCATTCACTCTACAGAGAGATGTAAACCACCCAGTAGTTCCAGGTATGGAGAGCACCTCACATACACTAGGCAGTGTTGTGGTAATTTGGTGGTTCTTGGTCAGCAATTAGTCAGGGGAAAAAAATGACTAAAGCCACCTCAATGATACCTAGAAAAGTATTTTTGATTCATACCCTACTTTTTATCATTTGATTGCTTGAGACTATTAAAAACTATATAGGGGTTAAGGCTGATTGAAGGCAAAATAAGTACCATGTGTTTGGCTAGCATTATAAACAGGATGAGTGAGATGGGTTCAGTGATGGAGACACATGGTGGGAACTGGGTTCCCATGACTGTCTGAGCCAACCTTGTAGCTGAAGCTGGACTTTAGCTGGCTGAGGTCACTCAGGTGCCAGTGGTCCGAGCTTGGGGTGATCTTGCCACCCATGTGTCCACGTACCATTCCATCCGCCAGAGGAAAGACATTTAGCGAAGTTGGGCGCTCCTTTCGGCTGAGAAAAAAGAAAACAAATTAGTATTTTGGTGACAATAAAAGAATTGAAGCATCAATAACCACACACTAAAAGTGTTTCATGAAAATTGAGGCAAAGAAAAAGAGCACTGTCTTTTGATGTCTCTTTCATTTTATTTTTTATAAATCAGCTCCAGCATTTTTCTTGCTCAACATCATACTTTAATGTACCAGTCTACACTCAGAGACAAGGTATTTTGTTGTCTGGACTTGACTTATAAGAATGCAGCTCATCAATAATAGAATCTTTCAACAATGCCCTGCATAATGTAGGAAGACCTAGAAATAGGGTTGATCCTGAAATTTGGACGATGTTAGATTTGGACTGAATTTTCATAAATTCGGATGTCCCAAGGATAATCTGAAATTGAGTTTTATTTTTTGGCAGTTCAGATTCCCAAAAGGCTTCTGGGAGAAAGGGACAAAAGACTGCTCCAAGTGCAGTTTCTGCCTTTTACAGTATCTGCTTCTGCTGTTGCCTAGGCACCCTTAGCTTGACTGCCAGCACCACCGGGTCCCCTTCTTATATCCTTGGTACAACTTTTAAAAGAAGTGTCTAATGCCCTATACATACAGTCGGATATTCCGATGGAAAAAGTCTGATTGGATTATGTTGTCGGAAAATCCGATCGTGTGTGGGCTCTAGCGGGCTTAAAATCGCGAATTTTCCGACAACAAAATCCGATTGGACTTTTTCGATCGTGTGTAGGGAATTCCGACGGACAAAGTGCCACGCAAGCTCAGATCAAATTACGAGACCAAAGCTATTGGCTACTAGCCTCTACATAGTTCCGTAGTACGCAACGAACATCACCACGTTAGGAATGATCGGATTTTCCGATAACTTTGTCTAACTAAGTCCGTCGGAAGAAATCTAACGGATTTTGTGGTCGGATTTTCCGACCGTGTGTACGGGGCTAAGACTGATTTCGGCCCCATAATTAGGCAGAGCTGCTAGTATATTCCCAAACCATTCTGCACCATTTACTGCTCAGTAATACACACTTTATGGAGCCTTGTTTGGATTTCCATTAGCTACAATGGAACTTCAACTCCAAAATAAAAATACAATTCTCCTAAACAACAGCTGATCACACTTTTCAAAAGTTTGCAAATGGGTGTTTGGACTTTACATACAGCACCATTCTTGTGTGGTTTTCTGAATAAACCCAACTATTTTACAATCTTTACAATCTTCAAAGGGGTCTGTACCCAATAACTAGTGTGGGTTCACAGATGTGACTTGAGTCTCACAGAATCGTATGACAAGGGAAATTACATTATTTTCAATGTTGCCTGTTTATACATCAATACAGCTCTGTGCGGTGCAATTTTAGAAAAGGTTCCTGTGCTACTTTGGTGCAATTTCAATGCGATTTGGCTCCATTGATTATTCTAACCACATCCAAAGTTGAACAAAGTCACCCTAAATAATCGCACCTAAAATTGCATCACAGTAGTGTGAACTGATCCTAAGACCCCATACACACTATTAGATTTTCTGAAGATTTTTGTCTTCAGATTTACCAAAACCGTGTAGTGCAAGGGCCTGCCTGATTGCATACAAATTGAAACTCTTATGCCGTGTAAACACAATCGGAATTTCCGACAACAAATGTTCGATGTGAGCTTGTTGTAAGAAAGGCGATTTTTTTCAAGAGTGCGGCTGTCCAGAGTTTGTTCCTGTTTATTGCTATTAGCAATTGCCAGCACCTATGGCTTCTGAACCGATAGAGAGGTTCACCATCTGTTTGTGTTCCTGGAGTGGTGAAATCTCCCTTTTCCTATTTCAATTTCTGGACTTTGGAAAAAAATCCATGGTTTTGTTGTCAGAATGTCCGATCGTCTGTATGCAGCATTTAGGTTTGACCTCATATTCTATAGTTTCGGTAAATCTGAAGACAAAAATCTGCAGAAAATCGTATTGTGTTTATGGGGTCTAGACCCCATACACACTATTCGATTTTCTGCAGATTTTTGTCTTCAGATTTACCAAAACCATGTAGTGCAAGGGGGCCTGCCTTGTTGCATACAAATTGAAACTCTTAAGGTTTGACCTCATACGGTAATATGGTTTTGGTAAATCTGAAGACAAAATCTGCAGAAAATCTAATGTGTATGGGGCTTAATACAGGACACCTCCAACTTTTGAAAACGTTTTTTTTATATAAAACATTGCTTTGTTTCCCCAGCTTCCTACTGTGCCTTTCAGCCTTTTTTTTATATTATCAGTGGGTGGAGGGGGAAGTAGTGTGCTCTATTTTAACATTTTAAAAGAATCTCCAATTGTTTGGAAGAGAATATAACAAAAAAATTAATTTTTGGTTAAAGCTTCAAGAAAGCATACAATGGCCTATAAATAAAGGCAGTAAAATCCCAATGTAATTTAAGTATACAGCCATTCTGATCATTCGGGAGACTGACAACACAACTGTGGGCACAAGGACAACAGGGGGACGCCATTCAACAGCAAGCATAAGCTAGACACACAACGTTCATACTGGCCAATTACAAGGCTCTGGACACAAAACTTTTTTTAGCTAGAGTGGGGGAAAAATAACTCATGTATGCTTTTTACTGCTATCTGGGGCTTTGTTAAAGAGTCTTTTTTTTTTTATATAATTTTCTGTCCTGGAGGCAAAGTCAACTGGATACAGATATACAGCATAACATAAAGAGACAGACATACTGACAGTCTCTTGTGAGTCTTTGTTAGGTACATGCATTATATATATATACGACATTATACAAAGAGGCAGACATACATTAATTTTAATACTGGTGACTTTTGGAATAGTGTAGGCCATTCTGAGGCTATGATAAGATTAGAGTTACACCATAGAATACCACATTTTGTGGAATTAAAGAGGACATTTCCTATTCCCATACCTAACTTTTCATAGGGAATGATTTGACTACAGTAGGGGTGGATGGGTTCATCCATTTAACAGTAATTTAACAGTTTTTGTTTTCTCAGGCCATAGACAATGTCTCTCACAAAAATATTCTAGTGTAATTGCACAATACTCTTTATCTAAGGCTATACATACACTTTAAGGCTGGTTTCACACTGGGGCGGTGCGGGGCGGCGACGGTAAAGCAGCATATTTAGCGCTGCTTTACCATCGTTTTACCCGCGGTATACGGCCGCTAGCGGGGTGGTTTTAACCCCCGCTAGCGGCCGCAAAAGGGTTAAAAACCTCCGCAAAGCGCCGCTGCAGCGGCGGTTTGCGGGCGGTATCCCCGCGGTTTCCCATTGATTTCAATGGGAAGGAGCGGTATAGGAGCGGTACACCGCTCCTTCACCGCTCCAAAGATGCAGCTAGCAGGACTTTTGTTGCGGTCCTGCTAGCGCACCGCTCCAGTGTGAAAGCCCGCCGGCTTTCACACTGGAGTGAATGGGGCCGGTTTTTTCAGGCGGTGTACAGGCGCTATTTTTAGCGCTGTACCGCCTGAAAACCGCCCCAGTGTGAAAGGGGCCTAAGTGAATTGAGATTACAATACTAACAGTATTTTTAAAGCATTTAATAGTGTCTGAATTCATTCACAGCTGGAGCACGGCATGACTTTTATTTGTCTGGTTAGAGTTGCCCTATAAAGCAGAATTTCAAATGAAATACCCACTACGGGGGTTTCGACTTACTTTATTCATTTTTGAAAGGCACTGACCCACCACTGTTGGCTACATACTCACCTGCCCTAAGTAGCCACAAGCAGCAGGACACCAGGGAAAAGAACACTAACCCACCCAAATGGTTTCTGTCCACCCCACTGAAGTGGTCAAATTGTGAGGCAATGTTCTGCACAGTTCAGAACGCAAAGTGGAATATTATCTTAAAGTTTATCTCTAGTAAAAACTTTTTTTTATTTTTGGTAGGCTTTCTAGTGCTTTTTGCAAACCCACTTAGGGAACTACGGAGGTCCCCCCTGTGATAATGATCACCAGGACAGAAAATGAACCAGAACAAGAGTTGAGGAGCAATCTTCCAATGGGACTCTGGATTTGGTTATAACTGTCCAAAGCTGGGTACACACTATGAGTTTCTTTTTCGTTCAACCCAGTGGGCTGAACAAAAGAAAAACTTACAGACCACTGTACTAACACATCTGATGTTTGTGATGAGCTATTGTGTTCTGACAGGGGGGTGCCCCCCTCCAGAACGCACTGATCAGTGATCGCACATCGGATGCTGGTTTTCCAGCATGCTCAGTTGACAGAGGAGGACGAGGAGCTGTACACGCAGGCTGAAAGTAGTCCAGTTCCTGCTAAACCAACCTTTTTCGGCCGTGCGTACCCAGCATTAAAGGAGTTACAGGGCAATGGACCATTTTATTTTACTCTAGGAAACTCCTCTTAAAGCAGAGTTCCAGTCCCCCAAGTCAATTTTTTTTTTTAAACGCTGCTGTAATTTGTTCAACATTATCTTGCACATTTAGCTAGTGCCTATAGTGTATTCCGGTTAATTTCAGTTTAAAATAAAGAAAGACTACCTTGATCTGGGAAGCTGGCAGGGGCCATGTCCACTGTGGGTATCTGAAGCCCTCTGGTATCTATGTCTGGGACTAGGTGCAGCTGGCTTCCCAGCATGCACCTCCCGATCTCGCGCCTGCGCAGTAATGTCACCGCGCGGTGCTCCATCCTCCTGACACCTTGCCGTACAGTCTGGAAATAACGCAAGATTTCGTCACTAGGCGATTCGCAAGGACTCCTGGGATACATGACGCCGCCATCCCAGGAGCCCTCGCAAATCGCCTGGAGTGATGTAATCGCCTAGGCGGACACTACCGTAAGTGCAGGAGAAAGAAGAATATAAAAGGTATTTACATAAAAAAAAAAAAAAAGAATTTGCATTGGGAAAAGGATGCTCAGAGAGGATACTATAGAGCGCACGTACATAAAATGGGTAGCCTGATGAATTAAATTTAAAAGCAGTAAAGGGAAGTTACCTTCTCCATATTATACAAGACTACATAAGGCCCCCCAGATGATGCCCTATGGAGGCGAAACGCGTCGGGAGATGATTCGCTGATGCCACTGCTACCAGTATTACATCCATGCTTTTAATCCTTTTTGTCAATGTGAGTACCCACTTTGTTTGATTTTAATACATTTTTTCGCCTGACGGTATTACACTATATGGTCCCCTTTTCTTTATTATCGGTCATACCTGGGGAGATATACCGTATCATATACCGCCTACCATCTTGTCCCTGAGTTCCTTTGGATGACTTTACAAAGACTTGTTTGCCGTTACTACATGCCTGGCTGGGAGTCGTTTCCATTGGTGTAGCTGACACCATCAAGCCTTTGTGACTCATATGGTATATACCTATCTGAGTCCACAAGTTCCGGTAAGCCTCAGTCCTAGTGGTGACGGACCTCTTCCAACAAGCCGCACAAAAGGCACGTTTATTTTGTTTTTTACACTTTAGTATCACAATTAAGGTATATTGTTGTACTATTTAGAGTTATTCTGTATCACTTTCTATGGTCAAACATAGGTATATATCTGTTATAGTTTATTTCACGTCTCTCTGATAGAGATTTTGTATGGTCACATTGTATAGTGTGTTTATGGATAAAACACTCACTTCACATTTACTTTTTTGAGTGTGAATCACTCACATATATCGGTATTTTTATTGCATTGTATTTTCACTTATTCAGTTCACAATTTTTTTGGTGATTGTCCAATAATTATATAAGGGACATTTAATGAGTGCTGCACTTTTTGATATCCATTTGCTTTATTTAACATATATTTTGTTGTGCTGGCTGCCAAACATCTGTTGGTGCATAAAGATAGCGCAGTTTTTTCCACCTTTTTCCATTTTTCTACATAAGGCCAAGACTACTGAGAAATTGTAACTCTTTCCAATTGAGTAACTCTTTAAAGAAACCTTGTCACCAGCTTAAAACATTTCAGGTAAAAATGCAAAATCATGATTAAGCATTTTAAATGGTAGCTTCCCGTGTTTCTCTATTCCATACATGATTATGTAGCTGTCAGGAGAGAAGGTGAATATTAAGAAGTGTCACTTTTTAAGTATTTTACAAGGTTTACAAAAGGTTTTAGGTATTTTTGATGTCAACATGATCAAGGTTTTTACAGCTAAATAATATAATCCTTTGGGGACATTTTTATTGAAAGGGTAGGTCTGGCAACAGAGTTTCTTTAAGGTAGGACTAAAGCTGCCCATACATTATACAATTTTATCATTCAATTTCCTGTAGATTTACCTTCAGGTATGTAGTGCCTGATTGTATAAAAATTGAAAGTGTTTAGGCTTGACATCATATTATATGGTTTTGGTAAATCTAAAGGAAAATTGTATAATGCCTGTTATTATCATATATGCTGTTTTAGTGCTTCTTGATTAAACATTTATAGTTACAATATTCGTTTTTATGCTAGTATCACATAGAGATCCCAATCCCACTCCAATTTTGCAGTATAACGTTTTCCTTTACCTGATGGTAGAAGCTGCAGGGAACTGGATAATTTTAGTCAATTTAGCATTTATGTGATTGCTGTCTATTAAAGGAGCTGAAATGTTTAGCTCACATTCATTTAAATGAAGAAGTAAAAGAAAAACAACACAATATACAGCTCAAGCAACCATTAACAGAAGTGGGCAATGCTCCATAAGATCCAGTTCAAAATTCAAACTTCGCATTCCATAACCTTTTGGAAACACAGCAGTTAAATAATCCCTAAGCCTAGGTTCACATACATGCGGTGCGATTTTCATGTCAGTTTTCAGTTCGATTTTCAAAGGGAGTTGTTAAGCGGTTCTGCTGCGATTCTGATGCGGTGGAGAGGAGGGGAGGCGTAGGAGGAGAGGAAACTGTGCTAAAATCGTGTTCACGGCTGAGGAGATATGTGATTTGGAAGTATTCCCATTGAAGTCAATGAGCCTGGAAATCGCACCATACTCGCTCTAAAAACACACAGGACCCTTTTCAAAATCAGACTGCGAGTAAACCGCATGTATGTGAATGACCACAGTAGACAACAATGTTACGTGACATGTCTTGCGATTCAATGCGTTTTAAAAAAATCAGAAATCGCATATGTGAACCGAGGCTCAAACTTATTAAAAACACGCTATATGTATTCTATAAGACAAATTATAGATGTGTTTAAATGTATGTGTATATGTATATGTATATATTGTGTCTGTACGCACCATTGGCTGTGATTGGCACTGTGATAATGTTGTCAGTGATACACATGCATGCTGCTAGCATCAATTTCTGTAGCATGGCACCTCTATCTACATAAATTAAGAATTATGTAACATTTTATTACCATTTGTTTATACACATAACACATGTCCATATTTGGAGATAAAAAAGAGATTTTTTAATATTGATATTGATATTTGATATTTTGAGTGTTTAAGGGTTGTCTTTGCGCCCTTATGTCCTGTTGACCGAGGGTTCAAAGAGACAGGAAATAATGAAAAGTAACTTTATTAAAGACGGAGACAGCAACAAATACACTCTTTTTAGTTTAGTGATATAAAACCACTGCCGTTTTTTCAGCTATTTTATGTCAAATGTGGACAATTGGGAGGTATGGAAGAGGGGCACAGCCCTTGATTTAGAACGCACAATCTGTGTCTGGAATCCTAAGATTGACACATTTGGTGCTCCAGAACCATGGCACAGTGACTGCTGGGAACCATCTTGACAAAGGTGGAGGAACAGCCATGACTGTGGCTCATATTGCTGTTGTGAACGCTTGTTGTATTTTTATTTTTGGCACACTTTTATGCATGAACGGGCATCTAACTGCTGTTTTTCTGTCTTGCTTTTCGTGCTGTGGCCGCTGTGTTTTGGGTGTCTTGTCTGTGAATTGTCCCTTCAGTCACCGCCATACATGGAGGAAGAGGTAATTGTCACTGCCACTGTATCAATGTAAAGAAAGGTTCATTTATCAAGACCTGATAGCCACTTAGGCTGTCCATACGTTATACAATTTTCCTTTAGATTTACCAAAACCATATAATATGATGTCAAACCTAAACACTTTCAATTTTTATACAATCAGGCACTACATACCTGAAGGTAAATCTACAGGAAATTGTATCATAAAATTGTATAATGTATGGGCAGCTTTAGTCCTACCTTAAAGAAACTCTGTTGCCAGACCTACCCTTTCAATAAAAATGTCCCCAAAGGATTATATTATTTAGCTGTAAAAACCTTGATCATGTTGACATCAAAAATACCTAAAACCTTTTGTAAACCTTGTAAAATACTTAAAAAGTGACGCTTCTTAATATTCACCTTCTCTCCTGACAGCTACATAATCATGTATGGAATAGAGAAACACGGGAAGCTAGCATTTAAAATGCTTAATCATGATTTTGCATTTTTACCTGAAATGTTTTAAGCTGGTGACAAGGTTTCTTTAAAGAGTTACTCAATTGGAAAGAGTTACAATTTCTCAGTAGTCTTGGCCTTATGTAGAAAAATGGAAAAAGGTGGAAAAAACTGCGCTATCTTTATGCACCAACAGATGTTTGGCAGCCAGCACAACAAAATATATGTTAAATAAAGCAAATGGATATCAAAAAGTGCAGCACTCATTAAATGTCCCTTATATAATTATTGGACAATCCCCAAAAAAATTGTGAACTGAATAAGTGAAAATACAATGCAGTAAAAATACCGATATATGTGAGTGATTCACACTCAAAAAAGTAAATGTGAAGTGAGTGTTTTATCCATAAACACACTATACAATGTGACCATACAAAATCTCTATCAGAGAGACGTGAAATAAACTATAACAGATATATACCTATGTTTGACCATAGAAAGTGATACAGAATAACTCTAAATAGTACAACAATATACCTTAATTGTGATACTAAAGTGTAAAAAAACAAAATAAACGTGCCTTTTGTGCGGCTTGTTGGAAGAGGTCCGTCACCACTAGGACTGAGGCTTACCGGAACTTGTGGACTCAGATAGGTATATACCATATGAGTCACAAAGGCTTGATGGTGTCAGCTACACCAATGGAAACGACTCCCAGCCAGGCATGTAGTAACGGCAAACAAGTCTTTGTAAAGTCATCCAAAGGAACTCAGGGACAAGATGGTAGGCGGTATATGATACGGTATATCTCCCCAGGTATGACCGATAATAAAGAAAAGGGGGACCATATAGTGTAATACCGTCAGGCGAAAAAATGTATTAAAATCAAACAAAGTGGGTACTCACATTGACAAAAAGGATTAAAAGCATGGATGTAATACTGGTAGCAGTGGCATCAGCGAATCATCTCCCGACGCGTTTCGCCTCCATAGGGCATCATCTGGGGGGCCTTATGTAGTCTTGTATAATATGGAGAAGGTAACTTCCCTTTACTGCTTTTAAATTTAATTCATCAGGCTACCCATTTTATGTACGTGCGCTCTATAGTATCCTCTCTGAGCATCCTTTTCCCAATGCAAATTCTTTTTTTTTTTTTTTTATGTAAATACCTTTTATATTCTTCTTTCTCCTGCACTTACGGTAGTGTCCGCCTAGGCGATTACATCACACCAGGCGATTTGCGAGGGCTCCTGGCGCGCCCCGGCCCCCCGCGGCGTCATGTATCCCAGGAGTCCTTGCGAATCGCCCTAGTGACGGGCCCCAAGCGCAGATCTTGCCCTAACGCGTTAGGCAGGGGGGCTTTCCAGACTGTACGGCGACAAGCCCCCCCCCTCCCAGGTCAGCAGCAGCCCACAGCCCCTCAGCCCCCGCCCCCAGGACCAGCCCCCCCCCCTCGCAGGAGGCCCCCACAAGCACAGCCGCGCGGACCCGCGCAGGACCCGACAGGGGCCTGCTTACCGTGGAGCACCGTCAGCGCTTAGGCTGACCCCCCCCAGGCCCGTCACTCTCTTGGCCACCCCCCCCCCCCCCAGATGGGCCCCCTCGCAGTCAACGCCCCCCCCCCTGCCGCCCTGCCCCCCAGCGCGAGATCGGGAGGTGCATGCTGGGAGCCAGCTCCAGCCCCCCACCCCCCCAGCCAGCCCCCCTCCGCACCCTTCAGCAGCCACCCCAGCCCCTAGGCTCCCCCCCAGTCCCACCAGACCCCGCCCCCCCCTCCAGAGCACCAGCAGCAACAGCCCCCAGCCACAGATAGATACCAGCCCCACTCCAGAGGGCTTCAGCCCCCACCCAGATCCCCCCATCCCCCAGCCCACAGTGCCCCCCCCCCCCCCAGATCACATGGCCCCCCCCCCCCCAGATCCCCCAGCCAGTCTTCCAGCAGATCCCGCCCCCCCCCCCGCCCCCCAGCCCCACACCCCCCAGCCCCTCAAGCCCAGCAGCCCCCAGCAGCCCCCCAGCTAGATCTCCCCCCCGCAGCCCCAGCCCCCCCCCCAGCCGCCCTTCCAGACCCCCCCCCCCCCACCAGCAGATTTCAGCTTTCCCCCCCCCCAGATCCCCCCCCCCCCAGCCCAGCCAGCCCAGACCCCCCCACCCAGCCCGAGCAGAACCTCTCCCAGCCCCCAGCCACCCCCCCAGCAGCCCCCCCAGCCAAGTTAACACCACCCACAGCCAGCCCCCCCCCCCTCACAACACACCCTCCTCACCCTTCCACCCCCCCCTCCAGAGTCAAGATCAAGGTAGTAGTCTTTTCACCCCCAGTCCATCATGCTCCCAGTTCCCCCCCCCCTCAGTCCACCAGATCAAGGTAGTTCACATATAGGGCACTAGCTAAATGTGCAAGATAATGTTTTGAACAAACGTATACAGCAGCGTTTAAAAAAAAATTGACTTGGGGGGGACTGGAACTCTGCTTTAAGAGGAGTTTCCTAGAGTAAATAAAATGGTCCATTGCCTGTAACTCCTTTAATGCTGGTTACGCACGGCCGAAAAAGGTTGGTTAGCAGGAACTGGACTACTTTTCAGCCTGCGTGTACAGCTCCTCGTCCTCCTCTGTCAACTGAGCATGCTGGAAATCCAGCATCCGATGTGGCGATCAACTGATCAGTGCGTTCTGGGAGCGGGGGCAACCCCCCTGTCAGTGACACAATAGCTCATCACAAACATCAGATGTGTTAGTACAGTGGTCTGTAAGTTTTTCTTTGTTCAGCCCCACTGGGGTTGAATCGAAAAAAGAAACTCATAGTGTGTACCCAGCTTTTGGACAGTTATAAACCAAATCCAGAGTCCCATTGGGAAGATTGCTCCTCAACTCTTGTTCTGGTTCATTTTCGTGTCCTGGTGATCATTATCACAGGGGTGGGACCTCCGTAGTTCCCTAAGTGGGTTTGCAAAAGCACTATGAGAAAGCCTACAAAAAATAAAACAAAAGTTTTTATAGAGATAAACTTTAACCGATTAATATTCCACTTTGCGTTCTGAACTGACGTGCAGAAAGAACATTGCCTCACATTTGACCACTTCAGTGGGGTGGACAGAAACATTTGGGTGGGTTAGTGTTCTTTTCCCTGGTGTCCTGCATGCTTGTGCGCTACGTTAGGGCAGGTGAGTATGTAGCCAACAGTGGTGGGTCAGTGCCTTTCAAAAATGAATAAAGTAAGTCGAACCTCCAAATGCCCCGTAGTGGGTATTTCATTTGAAATTCTGCTTTATAGGGCAACTCTAACCAGACAAATAAAAGTCATGCCGATGCTCCAGCTGTGAAATGGAATTCAGACACTTTAAATGCTTTAAAAATACTGTTAGTATTGTAATCTCAATTCACTTAGGGCCCTTTCACACTGGGCGCGGTTTTCAGGCGGATACAGCGCTAACAAATAGCGCCTAGTTACACAGCTGTGAAAAAAAACCGCCCCATTCACTCCAGTGTGAAAGCCGGCGGGCTTTCACCACTGGAGCGGTTGCGCTCGCAGACCGCCAACAAAAAAGTCCTGCTAGCTGCATCTTTGGAGCGGGTGTGATAGGAGCGGTGTTGTTTAACGCGTCCTATTACCGCTCCTTCCCATTGAAAATCACTGTGAAAACCGCGTGTGTTACCCGCCCGCAAACCGCCGCATGCAGCGGCGCTTTGCGGACGGTTTGTTAACCCCTTTATGCATGGCCGCTAGCGGGGGTTCTAATTTAAAACCAACCCGCTTAGCTCTGGCCGTTTATACCGCTGCGTAAAACGATAGGTTAAAGCAGCGCTAATGATAGCGCAGCTTTACCGTCGCCGCCCCAGCACCGCCCCAGTGTTTGAACCAGCTTAATGTGTATGTATAAGCCTTTAAGATAAAGAGTATTGCTGCTATTACACTAGTAATATTTTTGTTGGAGACATGTCTCTATGGCTCTATCATCTTGAGGAAAAACAAAAAACTGTTAAATTACTGTTTAATGGATGTAACCCATCCACCCCTACTGTTAGTGCAAATATTCCCTATGTAAAAGTTTAGGTATGGGAATAGGAAATGTCCTCTTTAATTCTCACAATAATGTGGTATTCTATGGTGTCTAAACTCTAATCTTATCATAGCCTCAGAATGGCCTACACTATTCCAAAAGTCACCAGTTAATTAAAATTAATGTATGTCTGCCTCTTTGTATAAGATGTCGTATATATATATTAATGCATTGTACCTAACAAAGTCTCACAAGGAGACTGTCAGTATGTCTGTCTCTTTATGTTATGCTGTATTTTACTGTATCCAGTTGACTTTGCCTCCTGGACAAGGAATAATTATATAAAAAAAGAAAGACCTCTTTAACAAAGAACCAGATGGCAGTAAAAAGCATACATGAGTTATTTTGCCCCCACTCTTGCTAAAAAAAGTTTTTTGTCCTGAGCCTTGGAATTGGCCAGTAATGATCGTCTGTGTGGTCTAGGCGTTTGCTTGCTAGTTGAATGGCGTACCCTGTTGTCCTTGGTTGCGCCACTGTTTGTGGTATGGGGTAAGTCTCCCGATATGATCAGAAATGGCTGTATACTTATATTACATTGGGATTTTTACTGCCTTTATTATAGGGCCTTTGTAAGATTTATTGAAGCTTTAACCAAAAAAATTTATTTTTTTTTTATATATTATCATTCCCAAAACAATTGGAGATTCTTTTTTTAAATGGTTAAAATAGAGCACACTTACTTCCCCCTCCACCACTGATAATATACAAAAAAAGGCTGAAAGGCACAGTTTGGAAGCTGGGGAAAACAAAGCAATGTTTTATATAAAAAATTCGTTTTTCAAAAAGTTGGAGGTTGTCCTGTATTAAGCCCATTAAACATTAGATTGTTTCTAGCAGATTTTGTTCTTCAGATTTACCAAATCATTTTTACCGTA